>PIJE02002452.1:27500-36561 GCA_002895965.2 Coryphaenoides rupestris | reverse complement strand
GGCGAGGGTGGATGTGTTGGTGGGGTGCGGTGGGTGGGTGGGGTGGGTGAGGGCGGGGTGGGTGGATGGGAAGGATGAATACTCACATATTGATGGCTGACCTGCTAGTTGCGTTGATGGGTTGTTCAGGCGCCACCCGGTGGCCCCATGCCAGGGCCCTGCAGGGTGACCCAGCGAGGTCAGGGAGCTCATGGCGCCCACGTTTGACCCGCCCGTGGTGCCTACTGGTGGTGGGCGTGGGGATCGGGGGAAAGAGAGAGAGAAAGAGAGACAGAGAGAGAGAGAGATGGGTTAAAAGAGAGTTACGGCCGTCGACCATTTCTGGGCTAACTCTGCGTTCCATTTGTGCTCGGAAGTCGGAATTTCCCAGTTCCCGGGCGGGAAACTGCAACGCCCCCCTGAAGTCGGATTTCTAACTCGGAAAGTCGGAAGAATCTCACAACCCCGACTTCGAAATCCGAATTGGTTGCTCCGCGCATTAACAGTCAGTGAAAGCTGAAGTAATATACTGTTTTTCGCACGTCGATTTGTGTCTTATTAAATCGTACACACAGTACTGTCCAACTTCTATCTGTGGACATGTTGCTACGGTGTTTCTATGCGCAGTACATGCAATACGCAATACGTTGTTGTCAACCGGTACCGCTAACAACGGCTAACCTGGAGCTAGAGCAAACCCGAGCGCGACAAACGTTTTCCTGGAGGCGTCCGTCTTGGTTTTTCCGGACTTTGTCGTGTAACTGGAACGCGGTCGACTCGGGCGTGACGGTCATTCCCGGCTCCGATTTCCGACTTCCGAGGTAAATGGTACGCAGCATAAGTAGTTTGAAGAATAGGGTTTGTACATCGCGGCGTCACAGCATAACGCGTAACCACCGCCATTTTGGGAGCATGGGAGCGTTGGAACGTTAGTGATTGTGTTGGCTAGTAATGACGTCTTTTTGGGGGTCATGGTTTAGTAATTAATCGTGAAATGATTTGTCATCACGGAGGGGGACGTTGTTGTGTTTGAAACCGCCACGGTGCTTTTACTTTTTACTTTTCAGTTTTAAGTTTCCATCAGACTCTGTTACTTAGCGTTTCGAGTGTCGTCGACAAATATCCCATGATGCACTCTGATGTACAAGCCCTATCGGTTGTTTTTTCATGTTTTTTTTCGTTCCCCCCCCCCTTCCCTGTAACACCTGTTAATAGATTGGTCTTCCGGGGACTAAGACGTGGTCCCCAGTGGACTGCGGGGATGTTCGCTGAAAAGGCCAAACACGGGGACATAATTACGCGGGCAAGTGATCCTAACCCGGGGCGATCGCGTGGCTCTGGGTTGCTCTGGGTTCGGACAAACCCAACTTAACAAACACGTCACAGTTTCCAAATATACCGAACAACAGTATTTAAATGCAAATGCAAAATATTTGTGTCTGCTGTTAGCGGTTAAACGCACATCAAGTGTTTTTAATAAAAAAAAGAAAAACAAAAAGCAGAACAGACAGCAATGATTAAGACAGCGAACAAAAAATATGTGGATTGAAGAAATGTTCCAGAAAAGAATGAAAAAAATCGGGATATGACGGGATCTCCCATAAGAGTGTGTGCATGCGATTGGATTTGTTTTACTGGTGGAAGTTATATATTTTTGTATTTTCTTTGTTCACGAGCCACCAACTCGCGTGAAACAAAGTTTTTCTGGTTGTCTAACCAGAAACTCCTCCTCTGATAACAATTTGTTTTCCGGTGATACTAAAAATCACAGCGAGGTAGACACACACACAAGCTTTAATTACCGCCATTAACGTCTTAGCAGAGGAACAAAAAAAATATATAGCTAGGACCCCTAAAGAAAAAAGTTCTGAGAAAAAAGTTTAAATTGCCAATTATATTTTGAACTAGAAATAGTGTCGGTGACATGTCGCCTATTTCCCTTTATGCAAGTCACAAAGAATACGTTCTACTTGTAAAACAAATCCAATTTGAATGTATGTGGCTTGTTGTTCTGTAGACACACAACACACACACAACAAAAATGTATCCACCAACACACACAGACACACACACACACAGACACACACACACACACACACACACACACATACACACACACACACGCGCACACACACACACAGACATACACAGACACACACACAAAGGCAAACAAACACAAAAAACGCACGTTGTCGCACAAAGGCGTTGGCGGCGTGGACGGGTGGACCAAAATGGCGACGGGGAGGAGGAGGAGGGGGGGTGGGGGGATGGAGGGGAGGGGCTATGATCCAACATGGCAACTGGGAGACGGTGGCCACGCTTTGAGGACATTTTTAGGACACAATTACTTCCTGTAGCCTTTTTTTTCTTTTCTTTTTTACCCTTGATCTCCTCGTCAACAACAATGCAGAACAGAACAGAATAGCATCACCACAGAAGGAGAGGGAGAGAGAGAGAGAGAGAGAGAGAGAGAGAGAGAGAGAGAGAGAGCGTGGAATGGCGGAAAAAGGGAGCGACAGGAAGCGTCGGAGCGGCCATCTTGTGTCCATGTGAAACTAAGCTAAGCTAAACTAAACTAACAACGTGTAGCAATCCGACCCCCCGAGGTTCACCCCAAGCCCACGGACACACACACACACACACACACACACACACACACACACACACACACACACACACACACACACACACACACACACAAACACCACACACACAGATAGAGAGAGGGTGGGGGGGGGGGGAGAGAGAGAGCGAAACAGAGACCGAGACAGAGATAAAGAAGAGATGGGGAGAGAGAGAAAGAGGGAGAGAGAGAGAGAGAGAGATGGAGGAGGAGAAGGGAAAAGTGTGTGTAAGCCGTGGGTTGGGGGGAGCAGACTGGATGAATGAAAAGAATCGGGCGTTGGTGCTAACTGCAAAGCGAGAAAGAGAGAGAGAGAGAGAGAGAGAGAGAGAGAGAGACAGAGAGAGACAGAGAGAGAGACAGAGAGAGAGACAGAGAGCGAGGCGGGAGACGTCGTCAGCACAAATTTCCGACAGAAAGCTTTTCCCTGACAGCCTCAACTTTGAGTCGTCTGGTTTTTTTTTCCCGCTCTCTGAGAGAGAAGACGGCAAAGCCCCCTCGCTTGTTGGGGTGGGAACGTGAGCGAGGGTGTGTAATGTGTGTGTGTGTGTGTGTGTGTGTGTGTGTGTGTGAGAGAGAGAGAGTGAGCATTGTGTGTGTATGTGTGTGTGTGCGTGTGTGTGTATGTGGAGGGGATGGGGGACAAAAGTGCAGCTTAACGGAGATGACTCAGTGTGCATCTGTGTGTGTGCGTGCTTGTGTGTGTGTGTTTGTGCGTGTGCTTGTGTGTGTGTGTGTGTGTTGGGGTGAGAGAGAGTGGGTACCTGTCTCACGGCAAGTGCATGGCGGTGGCCCTGTCTGAACTGTATTCCCCCCCCAACCCCCGCCCCCAAAACCCCTCCCCCGACCCCTTCCACCCCCCTCCCCCTAAGCCAACCGCAGCACCCTTGTCGCCTCCCCTGACTCCTCACGGACTGATCACAGAGCGAGACAGAGAGAGAGAGAGAGAGAGAGAGAGAGAGAGAGAGAGAGAGAGAGAGCAGAGAGAGAGGCAGACAGCGGCGTCCCCGGCAACGGCAACAGCATCAGCAGCAGCAGCATCAGCATCAGTGACAACGACAGACAAAGGACTACAGCGACACAAAAGAACACAACAGAGGTACAACCCCAGCCCCCGCCTCCTCCACCTCCACCTCCACCTCCACCCTCCACCCCCTGCAGGAGGAGGAGGAGGAGGAGGAAGAAAAGAGGACGAGGTGGTGGTGGAGGTTTATCTCTCCAGAGAGGGGGGGGGAGGGGAGTTGGGTGACTATTTGACAGTCAAGGACCGCCCTCACCCCCCTTCCCCACACCCTCCTCCTCCTCCACCCCCCACCTCCACCCCCACCTCCACCTCCACCTCCACCCAAAAAATAGAAAGACACTTCAGTACAAGGACACGGCAGACGTCGCCATCGGGACAAACACGCGTGCCGCACACACACGTCACGTAACACGGATACACACAACAAGACAAAGCACACGCACACACATTCTGACACCGAGCGATAGAGCACAAAGACACAAAAGAATTTACAAAAATAATAAATACACGCAACGCAACGCAACGCAACGCAAACGTGAGAAACGTCAAAACAGGTGTCGCGGTTGTTGACATGGAGGTGTACACACACACACAAACACAGACACAGAGGTACACACACACACACACGCACATACATACACCGTCACAGAAAAACACACACACACACACGCGCGCGCGGTCGGGCGTGGCACGAAGAGACGTGCGAGAGAGAGAGGGGAGGGGGGGGGGGGCGGTGGTGAGACGCTGATGAGACAGGAAGTGGTGGAGGCGGGGGGGGCTTGACAGTCAGCGGTGGGTGGGTGGGCGGGTGGTGGGGTCACAACCACACTGGGTGATGTGAGCGTGCAATCTCCATGGTGATTGAGAGGCTTCCTGATGAACGCCAGAGAGAGAGAGAGAGAGAGTGAGAGAGTGAGCATGACGTCAAGTGGGCCGACGTTGGACGGCGTGGACACACACACACACACACACACACACCGGCTGTGACGGGAGACAATGGTGGTGGTGCTGCTGGTGGTGGTCAACAACAAGAGAAGAGGAGGAGGAGGAGAAGGAGGAGATGGAGGAGGAGGAGGAGGAGGAGGAGATGGAGGAGGAGGAGGAGGAGGAGGAGGAAGGGAACTGGTGTGGAGAGATGTGAATGAAGACACAAACAAAAGAAGGTGACGGAGAGCGGGGCGGATTCTCAGCGACAGGATGGAGGTTTTCGGCTTTTTTTCTTGTTCCTTTTTTTGTGATATTTCGTTTTTCCTCGTTTTCGTGTCGCTTTGTGCAGACGGCGTCGTCGTCGTTGGCGGCGGCGCGGTCGATGAGGTCAGCGGGAGGGCGGGAGGCAGCAGGAGGGCGGAGAGCGACTTTAGGAAGAGGGGCGGGGCCACGGAGGGCAGAGGGGGCAGGGCAGAGGGGGGGGGGGGGGGGCGTGGTCATGATGCCGACGGGTTCCCGTTGGCCAGGCTGATCCCAGTCGGCAGATCCCTCCAGTCAAGCCAAGTCAATTGTATTTGTATAGCCCTTATTCCCAGTTACAGTCTCAAAGGGCTTTACAGGCCATGTGATTATTATGGGTCATGTGATTATGCCCTAGCCCTTAATTAACAAGGAGGAAATCTGGAGAAGGAACTCAGAGTGGGGGACCCCTCCTTCCAGGGACGGTTTGGAGGGCAATGGGTGTCATACGGGCATAAAAAAGCGGTAACAGAGCACCTATCCCTCCTTCCCTCCCTCCCTCTCTCCCTCTCTCGCTCCTCACTATAATCCCCACCACCCCCCCCCCCAACCCACAGCCACTGGCTTCCTCTTCCTTCCTTCTGTCTGTCCATCCATCCTCCCCTCCTCCTACCCCCACCGCGGGTGACAGCGAGCGGGGTGATGATTGACGACTTGACGGGTGGCAGGTGACGGGGGAGGGGGGTGGGGGGGTTACCTGGGCTGCCCAGCGCCCCGAGCGAGCTCACGGCGGAGGTCAGGGGGTTCACGCCCGACGGCACGGCCGAGGTTTGCGCGGCGGCGGCGGCGGCCGCCAGCGCGGCGAGGTTCTGCAGCTGGAGCGCGCTCATACCTGGGGTGAGACAACAAGAGGCCAGAGGAGGGAAAGGAGAGGAAGGAAGGAAGGGAAGGAAGGAAGGAAGGAAGGAAGGGAGGGAGGGAGGGATCAAGGATCAACAAAACCTTTTGCTTTTTTGTCTTTTTAATCCAGCAGGAGGTGCGGGCGAGTCTTGTTGTTTTGTTGTCGTTTTGTTCTGAGATCGCTGCTGCTGCTGCTGCTGCTGTTGCTGGTGGTTGGTGGAGGTTGGGGGGTGGAGGCGGGGGGGTAGGGTGGGGTGGGCGGTGGTGTCGTGGTTCGTGACCCCCCCCCAATTCCCCCCCCCTCCCCCCGGATTGCTTGTGACACAAAGGGGGTGGGGTTGGGGGTTGGGGTTGTGTGGTGGGTGGGTGGGTGGGTGGGTGGGGGGGGGGATCCCAAAGAGAGAGAAAAAGAGAGAGAGAGAAAAAGAGAGAGCGAGAGAGAGAGAGACTCTTAGCTCGTCTGTGGATATCCGGAGCAAGGAGAGAGAGGGGCGGGGGGAGATAAAGGTGAGATAGAGGTGTATAATAGATGAGTCTGCTGGCAGCTCTATAGTGCACGGCTCTATGTGTCGTGGGTGGTGGTGGAGGTGGGGGTGGTGGTGGGGGTGGGGTATTGGGGGTGCGTTCGCGCTCCTGTGTGTGGTGTGTGTGTGTGTGTGTGTGTGTGTGTGTGTGTCGGTTTAGCGTGGATTCGAGTGTGTGTGTGTGTGTGTGTGTGTGTGTGTGTCTGTGTGGGGGTGGGTGCACGATGCACGGTGCATGAGAGAGAGGTCGGCTGTTGCATTTCATAAAAACAACAACATTTCTATGATTTTCATATCAATAGTATTATTGATATATTCGTACAGCCATTTTGAATGCAGGTCTCTGCAAAATGTATTCTAATAATGCATCTCACGATTTATTTATTTATATATATTGTATATATATTGATATATTCTTTTTGAAATTAGCTTGTCAAATATGTAGATATAATATATATATATTATTGCTTTGGCAAAAGTGGGACAATTAAAACATGTCAAGTGTGTAGTTAGTGAGTATAGCTAATGTTCTGTGTGTGTGTGTGTGTGTGTGTGTGTGTGTGTGGGCATCGTGAACGCGTTGGAAAAAATATCGAGGGAAGGTCAAAGGTCAGAGATGCGGAGAGACGCACACCGGTCGACGTGCGTGAGGTTATGCGTCGTATATACGTAAACGTATATACCGTACGACACCATGAAATAAAACACACACACGCGCACCACACCACACACACAACACACACGGGTCACGCCAACGGGACACAAACACGGGGGAACAACTTACAGAAGACTCAAACCCACATCAAGTTCATCGGGAAAAGAAAAAGGGAAAAAAAAAAATCTAAAGAACAAAATGGCGCCCGTGCCCGGGTACGAGGCCCAGCTTGTCCTCTGGGAACAGATGGGCGGATTTCACGCCGATATTTGTGGCAACGGGACCGGTCGGCTCTCCGGTGTGTGTCCCCGAAATCCGCATTCTTCTGCGGAGTGTGTACTGCCAGTTCTCTGCTCCTCGTCCAAGGCTTCTGTGACAATCTGCTGTGACAGAATGTCTCTGTGTGTGTGTGTGTGTGTGTGTGTACGTGTGTGTGCGTGCGTGTGTGTGTGTGTATGCGTGTGTGTGTGTGCCAGTTTGTGTTTACGTGCGAGCCAGCGTGCGAAAACGTGGGCGCATAAAGGTGGATTAGCTCGCGAACGTCTGTGAATGTGTCTTTCATCCAGACAGAGTGTGTGTGAAATCGAACCCAACCTGGCAACCTGGGTTTACTGTGTGTGTGCGTGTGTGCGTGCGTGCGTGCGTGCGTGCGTGCGTGCGGTGTGTGTGTGTGTCTGTGGCTGTGCATCCACACCTCTGTTCCTGTAATCTGTAATCGTATGAGTGTGCGTGTGTATGTGTGTGTGTGCGTTCGTGCATGTGCTAGTGTGTGTGTATGTGCATGTGTGTGCGTTTGTGCACGTGCTAGTGTGTGTGTGCACGTGCGCGTGTATAACATAAAGTGAAAAATAGGAGGCCTTCTTTATCCAATTCTCGAAACCGAATTTCGAGCCAAATCCACTCGGCTCAAAGAATCGTTTGAATTGTTCACAGTAAATTTGCGCGATACGTCATCGGAGAAACCCGATTTTCCCGCTCCCACCACACGTCCGGATCCCTTGAACGGCCCATTTATTTTTATCACATTGCCTAAACTCATCGCAAACTACAATCTAATCACGGGCCCAACTTCAGGCGCACTCGTAAAAAAATAAAATAAAATACAAATAAAAAATTGACGAGGAGACTGCGGAGGAGAAACAAAGAATGGAAAAAGTTTGAGAGGGGGCCTCAGAAAACGTGTGTTTTTTTAATGGGGGGGAGAGTCGGGGAGAGTCGGGGTCTGAACACGGGGCACTCTGACGTGATCGAGAGAGTTTGGGGGAGAGGATAGAGAGAGAGAGAGAGAGAGAGAGAGAGAGAGAGAGAGAGAGAGGAGAGAGGGAGAGATACATAAAGAGGGGCACAGAAAGGATAGAGAGACAGAGAGAGTGAGGAGACGGGAGAGAGAGAGAAAGAGAGAGAGAGAGAGGGAGAGATGGGGAGGGAGAGTGAGAGGGAGAGTGAGAGAGAGAGAGAGACAGAGAGAGTGAGGAGACGGGAGAGAGAGAGAAAGAGAGAGAGAGAGAGGGAGAGAGATGGGGAGCGAGGGAGAGAGGAGAATAAGCAAAAGAGATAGAGAGAGGGAGACATAAAGAGACAGAGGGGAAGTGGTGGAAAGAGAGAGCGAGAGAGAAGATAAAGAAAAAAATGGCAAAGAAAGGAAGAAAGAGAAAGAGAGAGAGAGAGAGAGAGAGAGAGAGAGAGAGAGAGAACAAAACAGAGAGAGAGCTCTGTCTGTTCGGTTCCATTTTGACATAAAGGAGTATTTTCTTCTCCTTTTCGCATCCATCGGACAGCAAGCGGTCTGGTATCGCAACGAACACATCGTAGCCGTTCCTTCCACTACCGATGCCGCGATGCTACACGTGCTATAGACGTAGCATGCTACACGTGCTATAGACGTAGCATGCTACACGTGCTATAGACGTAGCATGCTACACGTGCTATAGACGTAGCATGCTACACGTGCTATAGACGTAGCATGCTACACACATCCGCTAGGTACGCTACTGACTCGCTGTGCACCAAAAATGCATACAAATGGGTAAATCGTGAACCATTTTTGGACGATAAATAAACTTTTCGTTCGTTGTCGCTGCCTGCCCACAATGCATGCTGGGAGATGCCGTTTTCTCAGCGGGCGTCTCGTCACAGCAAATGAGCTCGCTGGAGTCGACAAAATAATAAAGCATTGTGAAATAAAATGA
>PIJE02002452.1:10000-12500 GCA_002895965.2 Coryphaenoides rupestris | reverse complement strand
GTGGCATAATATGACCCCTTTAAATGTCTTTCTCCCCTCTGCCCCCCCCCCCCTATCCATTTTATTTAATCTGAATTGGTAGACATTCACTTGGCTAAAGTATTAGATAGAATAATGCTTCCGAATGTAATAAAGATTATATTAGTGTTCTGGGCTGAGCAAATGGAGGTCGTTGAAATATATAATTTCAGAATATAGTCGAATATTGCGCCTTGTAGTTTTACTTCTTCAACATGGTGAGGAATCCAACCAAAAATCGAAATATGTGTTTCATTCAGCTTGAAAGCTGAATGAAATATTTGTATTTATTTCTGTATTGACTGTACGTGTGTGTGTGGGTTCAGGGCTGGACGAGGCGACCAATCACTTTCGACGAAGGAGGGATTATGCAAATGACCCTCTGCAGTTCCCGGCCAATCAGCAATGCAGGGTGGGGTGGAGGTGGTGGAGGTGGACCCTGGGGCCTGTCCTGGTCAAGGGTCTTATGGGAGTCTCCATCAGCCATGTGTCGGCTTTGTTCTTCTTAGCTCACACTCTCTCTCTCTCTCTCTCTCTCTCTCTCTCTCTCTCTCTCTCTCTCGCGCTCTTGCTCTTGCTCTCTTTCAGTCTCGCTCTCTCTCGCTTTCTCTGTCTGTCTCTCTGTCTCCCGCTCTCTCTCTCTCTCTCTCTCTCTCTCTCTCTCTCTCTCTATTGACACTGAGTAAATTAATTACATCAATGTTAGACTTGTGCTAATCTTCCTCTGGAGTGATGTGCACACACACACACACACACACACACACACACACACACACACACGCGCGCAGACACACACACACACACACACACACACACACACACACACACACACACACACACGCACACACACGAGTCCTAGCTTTTTGAGACAACACTTATCTCCGCAGTGTATCCCACCAGTTTGTTTTTTAAACACACAAACAATTCAAACAGTTAAATAAACAAGTGTGCTCTATTGATTTCCCAGAGTGCAACAGACCGCTTATCTCTTTCGCCTCGCGCAAAGAGCTGACAGTTCCCTCATTAAAAATGAATTGGATTAGCATTGCATTGAATGCCGTACTCAGACGTGCACGGCACACACACACACACACACACACACATGCACTTCGACACATGTGCACACACACACACACACACACGTGCACCGCGATCCCGCCGTACACACTTTCAGCTGCGGGGGGAATTAGGAAGGATTTATTATTTGGGGGGGCTCGTTCTTTACACTTAACCTACACACACACACACACACACACCGACACGCACACGCACACACACACACACACACACACACGTGCGCGCACAAGAAGTTTCTCAGCCTAAACCCGCAAACAACTTCCTGGGCTGCATGGCTGGAGATTGCACGGGAAACCGGAGTGATTGTGTCAGCAAGACGGAGAGAGAGAGAGAGAGAGAGAGACGGAAGAGAGAGAGAGAGAGGAGAGAGAAAGAGGGAGAGAGAGAAGAGGAGAGAGAGAGAGAGAGAGAGAGAGAGAGAGAGAAAGGGGGGGAGAGAAAAAGGGAAGAGAGAGAGAGGGGATGGAAAGAGAGAGAGAGATCAATCAACAGAAAGAGGGCGAGGGAGCAGGAAGAAAGGAAAATGAAAGAGAGAACAGAGAGAGAGAGAGAGAGGGGGGGGAGAGAGAGGGAGGGGGAGAGAGAGGGCAGGTGGGAGAGAGGGGAGGGGGGGGGGGGGGAGGAGGGCGAGAGACAGTGACGGCGCTCTGGGTTGAAGTGATAATGAGACATTGATCACAGGGCCGCAGACGCTCTTGACCCCCATACACACACACACACACACACACACACAATCTCTGTACCAGTCGAGGAACTTACCTTACGCCCGGTAGACTTGTGTACCCGTGACCCTGCACATTCACGCATCATCAACGCTATGCCACCATCCCAATTCTAAATCAGCGTCGGCTCCTTACTCTGCTCTCTTTCAGCTTCACATAAGTTGTACCCTGTCTCTCTTCTCTCTCCTCCGGTTCTAGGGATGTTGACACTACCATTTATCGTGTTGTGCATCCTCTACTTAAGCGGTAGACTCAATAAGTTGTACCCGTGAAATGACACTCATTTACGGGGTGCACTCATATATGTAGCCGTGGACTTACTTAAGCGGTAGACTCAATAAGTTGTACCCGTGAAATGACACTCATTTACGGGGTGCACTCATATATGTAGCCGTGGACTTACTTAAGCGGTAGACTCAATAAGTTGTACCCGTGAAATGACACTCATTTACGGGGTGCACTCATATATGTAGCCGTGACTGTACTTAAGCGGTAGACTCAATAAGTTGTACCCGTGAAATGACACTCATTTACGGGGTGCACTCATATATGTAGCCGTGGACTTACTTAAGCGGTAGACTCAATAAGTTGTACCGTGAAATGACACTCATTTACGGGGTGCACTCATATATGTAGCCGTGGACTTACTTAAGCGGTAGACTCAATAAGTTGTACCCGTGAAA
>PIJE02002452.1:0-5000 GCA_002895965.2 Coryphaenoides rupestris | reverse complement strand
CTCCAGAGATCCAGACATCCAGAGACCCAGAGACCCAGAGACCCAGAGACCCAGAGCTCCAGAGATCCAGACATCCAGACATCCAGACATCCAGACATCCAGACACTTAAGCGGTAGACTCAATAAGTTGTACCCGTGAAATGACACTCATTTACGGGGTGCACTCATATATGTAGCCGTGGACTTACTTAAGCGGTAGACTCAATAAGTTGTACCCGTGAAATGACACTCATTTACGGGGTGCACTCATATATGTAGCCGTGGACTTACTTAAGCGGTAGACTCAATAAGTTGTACCCGTGAAATGACACTCATTTACGGGGTGCACTCATATATGTAGCCGTGGACTTACTTAAGCGGTAGACTCAATAAGTTGTACCCGTGAAATGACACTCATTTACGGGGTGCACTCATATATGTAGCCGTGGACTTACTTAAGCGGTAGACTCAATAAGTTGTACCCGTGAAATGACACTCATTTACGGGGTGCACTCATATATGTAGCCGGGGTGGCCCCAGGGTCCAGGACAGGCCCAGGGTCCAGGACAGGCCCAGGGTTCTGGGACTGCCCACAAAGTCCGGGACGGGCTCCAGGGGTCCGGGACAGGCTTCAGGCCCCATGGTCTGGGACAGGCCCCAGGGTCCAGGACTAGCCCCGGGGCCCAGGGTCCGGGACTGGCCACAAAGTCCAGGACAGGCTCCAGGGGTCCGGGACAGCCCCAGGGTTCAGGGAAAGGCACCAGGGTTCCGGGACAGGCCCCAGGGTCCAGAACAGGCCCAGGGGTCTCCGGGACAGGCCCCAGGGTTTAAGACAGGCCCAGGGATCTGGGACAGGTCCCAGGGTCCAGGACAGGTCCAGGACAGGCCCAGGGTTCCGGGACTGCCCACAAAGTCCGGCAGTGCGCTACCAGCCATTAGGAACCACCAGACAATCGCAAAAGGGGGGGAACCACCAAAGCAGGAACCATTGAGGCCAACACAGCGACTCATTTCCGGGCTATAGCGCTATTTCCGCCGTTCTACCTCTCTCTCTTTATCTCTTCTTTCCCCTCTCTCCATCTTACTCCCCTTTTTTGCCGCCGTCCTCGCCACCCGAAACGTTTGATTGGCTAAACCAATAAGGCCGTGGTTAGCGGCTCGTGCACCGCAGGTTTATTAAAGGTCGTTATCGCCGAGCGCGTGGGATTTATTTCAGATGGCCCCCCCCCACACACACACACACACACACACGCACACGCACACACACACACACACGCACACGCGCACACACGCACGCACACGCACGCACCGCCCAAAGCTGCCATCCCAGACACCGCTTTTATTAGACTCTCAAAAAACCTGCCGTTGCCGCCGTCTGTTAGTTCGTTATCTCTCGCTGCGTTGTATTTCATCACGAAGGTGATGGTGCTTAACGATGATGATGATGGCCATGGAAATGATGATAATGGAGAGGGGGTGGGGTTGGGGGTTGGGGGGCTGGCTCCCATTAAGTCCTCTGCGGTTAAACTCTGCGGTTTGGTTTGGGGGCGTGGAAGATCGCGGGCTTAAAATAAGGTTGTTTGATCTATTTTGCTGCATTTTTTCGGGGTTACGGTAACCAGACACACAGAATGTTGGGTGGTGGGAACCGTCGTTGCTTTAAACCTGTTGGGGGGAAAGGGGGGAACTCGTAAATCAACGAAAAGTCCTTGGCTTAGGTTGATGCGACGGATGAACTACACCCATAAGAACACGTCCTGCTGGTAGAACGCTGGATCCGGTCCAAAACCATCAGGGCTTCGGACACAACGATAGCTTGAGTGCGAAGAGATCTTAAGGGAGAAATGGAATATGAACTTGTGAGATGGTGAGATCGTGGATCATACAGACGTATGCCGACTCGGAGACACACAGCGCTAACTACTGCTAACTACTGCTAACATTGATATAACGGGCAGAATGGTAAATAGATTGCATTTATATCGTCGCTTTTATCCAAAGCTCTTTACAGTATTGCCTCACATTCACCCATTCATACACCGACGGCGGTGTCAACCATGCAAGGTAACAACCAACACATCAGGAGCAGGTAGGGTTAGGTGGTGTCTTGCTCAGGGACACCTCCACACTTAGCTAGGAGGCGGAGCCCGGGGATTGAACCAGCAACCTTCTGGGTGCCAGACAACCGCTCTTATACCTCCTGAGCTACTGCAGCCCAGAGGCTAGCATCAGCTCAACTCACCGCGTTCACTCATGACGCCATTTGTCAAAGGATGACTTCATTCTTTGTTTGCTCATTGATTGAGTTTTCAACGTAATGTAATGTAAGATGTGATTTGTGATTTGCGATGCCCCCCCCCCGTGGAGAAGATATGACGGTGATGGCATTTTCAGTGGAGCCCCCCGGAGGGGTTAGTTGGTCTGTAGTTGCACCCTGGGTGTCAGGTAGTGGCCCCATGTGTGTGTGGGGGTGTGTAAGTGTGTGTGGGTGTGTGTGTGTGTGTGTGTGTGCATTTACACACGCTCCAGAGACCGACGTCGGGGGTTCACCGCAGGGCCAGACCGCTCAACTCTCCCTGACCGCAGCCTCTTAACACTTTAATAATTCATACATAAACAAACATCACATGCCTCCATCTCTCTCACTGTCTCTCTCTCTCTCTCTCTCTCTCTCTCTCTCTCTCTCTCTCTCTCTCTCTCTCTTCTCTCTCTCTCTCTCTCTCTCTCTCTCTCTCTCTCTCTCTCTCTTCTCTCTCTCTCTCTCTCTCTCTCTTCCATTGTCTCCCTCTCTCTCTTTATGTCTCTCTCTCTCTCTCTCTCTCTCTCGTTGTCTAGTCTCACTGTACTTTTTCTTCCCATTGTTCCAATTTGAAGACCCTCACCGCACGGGAGAGACCGCCGACAAAATTAAACCTGACATCTGATGTGCACGTGACTCCGCTCCAGTGGTAGTGTGTGTGTGTGTGTGTGTGTGTGTGTGTTTTACGACATTTTTGCACCAACAGTGCAAAAATCTGCTGTATTGTACCCGTCACTGTATTGTACTCGTCACTTGTTACTTTTTACCATACCTTTCAGGCACTATCTTCACTAATTGTTCAGAGTTGTTTTAGTATTTATGTTTATAGGAATACTGTTTAGACGAATACTTTTTACTGTACTTTTTAGGCACCACCGTGTTTAGAGGTGTTTTAGTATTTATGTTTAGAAGAATACTGCAGGAGTGAATGGGGAGTACGCATTCCATTGTACTTATTGCATATGGCGATGAAGATATCTTGAATCTTCTGTGTGTGTGTGTGTAATGTGTGTGTGTGTGTGTGTGTGTGTGTGTGTGTGTGTGTGTGTGTGTGTGTGTGTGTGTGTGTGTGCGTGCCTACTCACCATTGGATTTCTCACTGTCTGCGGGTTTCATCTGAATCGGATGGTGCATCTGCAACACACAGACGGAAATAGACACTTAACATAATTACACACAAACAAGACAAAATGATAAATGGTAAATGTATTGCATTTATATAGAGCTCTTATCCAAATCTCTTTACAGTATTGCCTCACATTCATGCAAGGTAACAACCAACACGTCAGGACCAGTTAGGGTTAGGTGGTGTCTTGCTCAGGGACACCTCCACACTTAGCTAGGAGGCGGAGTCCGGGGATCGAACCAGCAACCTTCCTGTTGCCAAAACAACCACTCTTATACCTCCTGAGCTACTGCCGCCCCACACCAACACACACACACACACACACACACACACACACACACACACACACACACACACACACACACACACACACACACACACACACACACACACAAACAGCATCTTGTGTAATACCCTGTGCATGTGATCGTGTAACAGAAACAAACCTTAACGTGGGACGATGCAATACATCACCTACCCCCGTCTCTCTCTCTCTCGCTCCCTCTCCTCTCCTCTCTCTCTCTCTCCCTTCCTCCCTTTCTTTCTCCCCTCCATCCCCATCTCTCGCCCGGTGGCTCGCGCTCCGTCGATGGGAGATTACGGAGCTGTTTGATCAGCCGTGAGGCGGATGACTGTGAGTCCCCAAATCACTCTGAGCCCCGTATCAAACCCCTACTCCCAGTCCCCCGCCAGCCAGCCCTCTCTCTCTCCCTCCCTCTCTCTCTGGATGGACATCTCTCTCTCTCTCTCTCTCTCTCTCTCTCTCACTCTCTCTCTCTCTCTCTCTCTCAATGAAAGTCTGTCTGTCTCTCTTTCGCTCACTCGATGGATAGTCCTTTGTCTCGACCTCTCTAGCTCTCTCTCACTTTCTCGCTCTTTCCCTCCCTCTGGGTGGACGTCTCTCTCTATCTCTCTCTCTCTTGCACGCTATCGATGGATCTCTCTATCTCTCTCTCAATGCATGTGTCTGGTCTCTCTCTCTCTCTGTCTCTCTCTCCTCTCTCCTCTCTCCTCCTCTCTCCCCTCCTCTCCTCTCCTCTCTCCCTCTCCTTCTCCTCTCCTCTCTCTCCTCTCCTCTCCTCTCTCCTCTCCTCTCTCCTCTCCTCTCTCTCCTCTCTCTCCTCTCCTCTCTCCTCCTCCTCTCTCTCCTCCTCTCTCTCCTCTCTCCTCTCTCTCCTCCTCTCTCTCCTCCCTCTCCTCTCTCCC
The DNA here is from genome assembly GCA_002895965.2 of Coryphaenoides rupestris. Classification (NCBI taxonomy): domain Eukaryota; kingdom Metazoa; phylum Chordata; class Actinopteri; order Gadiformes; family Macrouridae; genus Coryphaenoides; species Coryphaenoides rupestris. The sequence goes on along the minus strand of PIJE02002452.1, from coordinate 390 downwards.
TCTCTCCTCTCCCCTTCCTCCTCCTCTCCCTCCACCTCCTCCCTCCCCCCCCCCTCCCCCTCCCTCTCCTCTCCCCTCCCCTCCCCCCCCTCCTCTCTCTCTCCTCTCCTCTCTCCTTCCTCCTCTCTCCCTTCTCCCTCCTCTCCTCCTCTTCTCTCTCCCTCTCCTCTCCTCTCTCCCCTCTCTCTCCTCTCTCCTTCTCTCTCTCCTCTCTTCTCTGCTGTGTCCGTCTTGTTGTCTGTTCCGCGGACACCCACCCCCGTCCACCCCCTCCTGCCGCCCACACCCGTCCCTTAACCCACCTACATCATCCCCTGGCCTCACGCTCGCGCCCCGTCGACAGCCGCCATGCTTTTGATCTTCCAATTTATATCGCACACACCCCTCTAT
>PIJE02002451.1:47500-57500 GCA_002895965.2 Coryphaenoides rupestris | reverse complement strand
CACCACCGCAACCACCACCACCACCATCACCACTCCTTTTCAATTACCGGCCCCATCTGGACATGGCTGTTTTTTGCCGCCATGTTGGAGAATTCACTTCACAGGACTTCAAAGCTGGTTTGGAACGCCGCTCCTACCCACCTACCCACCACCCACCACCGCCGCCGCCGCCATCATCGCCGCCGCCCCCTATAGCGACGCTCGCTCAAAGGATGGGGAGCGCAGTGACTGCCAATTAGGACTTCCAACGAGGTACATTATATCTCTGAGAGCAAAGGGAGGAAAAAAAAAAGGGGATGCTTTCAAAGGGGAAACACTGAGTGTTGAGTTGGAGTGAGTGAAGTGCTGTTTTGTGAAGAGCGCTAAAGCACGTTGGACCGCAACTCAGTAGTGCCTTTGGCGTGGCGGGCGGTGGACGGGTTTGAAGGACAAACGTGTCTTTCAAAGGGAGTTGGACACCCGTGTGTGTGTGTGTGTGTGTGTGTGTGTGTGTTTGAGTGTGTGTGTGTGTGTGTGAGGAAAGTACATTTTGTGCAGAGAGGCCATTTGAAGGCCCTTGGAAACCACCAACGTATGGAGCACCCTTCAAAGCCTTGGTCCTCGTGACTTGTTCCGGCATGGGGTGAAGCCGGAGGAGAGGATGTGTCTGATCTGTTGTGGCGAGTGGTGGATGTGAACCGGATCCTGATGACAAATAAACAACAACAACGACAACAACACTCTAAACCGCTCGAGAGGTTCGCGTTTTTTTGCCCGAAGCAGAGCTGCGGCACGCGCCGGAACGACGATCCGTCAATATATCGGTCGAGTCAACGGGCGGGAAAAATGTATTGATACGTACGTTTGCTTCCGCTCGCGCCTTCGGAAATGGAAAGCTTTGCTCAGTGTTCTCAAATAATCGATACGAATGATCAATACGATGGTCGATATAATCATGGCCGCGGTTACTTGAAGCCCTCGCGGCAGCGGTCGGTGATCCGGAGGAATCACAAGCAACCTCTGGAAGGTTCTTGCGTTTCAAAAACAGGACGGCCGCAACCGTCTCTCCTTTGTAAAGCCGTGCGGCTCAGGAGCTTTGTCAGTAATACTGAAGAGTCTGGTCTGGTGTCCCATCCTCAGCTATAGCTTCAAATCCCGACGGACTATCACAGTCTTCATTCATTGTCATTTGAAGGCGGAGACGAGAGAATCTGACGAACTGATTAAATTAAGCCGTCGCTCGGCGCACACGCAATCTCAATTGTCCACTCGCAGTCATTGACCGGGCTGAGCGCTCAGGGATTATCTTGCTAAATGCTAATTCAGAAGTAGCCGGAAAGATACGAGGGGCCGCAGAGAAAGGCACGGAAGGAAAAAAAACTAACATGCATAATAACAACACGTTCTTCTTCTGGGTTTATCGGAATTGAGCTTTTCCTGTTGCTGTTGCGTTAGCCTTTTCTTGTTCATTCCTGTCGACCAATTTCCATGTTGGGGGCTGCTTGCTTTTTTTTTTAAACACAGTTCATTTGCTGGTAATGTAATGTGTGTTTGGAAAAGAAACTGGTTATCCAAACACTTCTGATCAAAAGCTGCAGCTGGATTAGATGTGTACTGTGTTTCTTGTCATTGCGTAGTACAGGGCGGCAGTAGCTCAGGAGGTAATAAGAGCGGTTGTCTGGCAACAGGAAGGTTGCTGGTTCGATCCCCGGGCTCCTCCCCCTCCTCCTAGCTAAGTGTGGAGGTGTCCCTGAGCAAGACACCACCTAACCCTACCTGCTCCTGACGTGTTGGTTGTTACCTTGCATGGTTGACACCGCCGTCGGTGTATGAATGGGTGAATGTGAGGCGATACTGTGAAGAGCTTTGGATAAAAGCGACGACCAAATGCAATTCAGCATCGAAGCGGAATTGCAAAAAGAGCAGTCAGGTGAAGAGTGTACATAAGGACAGCGGAATATATAATAAATGAGATATAAATAAGATATCAGTATAAGTACATGTAATGCTCGTAATAGATGTTATATACAGAATAAGCAACTTGAGGGTAGATATGAACGAGAACAGAGAGACGAGGGCTAGGGGGGGGCGATTGTTGAGATGTCAATCAAAGTTTCACAGCAAAGAAGCCTCGACGTGTCGGATTGTATTGATCATTGTCATCACGCCTCTTGACAGACGGAGGATTTATTTAAGACGATCATGTGAGGGATAATGGAGTCGCTGTGCGTTACACCCGACGAGCGGAAGCTGGAAAACTCCTCACGGTTTTGTGCCGCCCCCCCCCACCACCACCACCACCACCACACCTCCCAGTTCAACTGGAAAACTGCAAAATGTCACACGTTTCAGCCGACTTTAAAATAGGATTTAGTTATGAAAACATCACGTTAAGCATTTCAAATAGCTCTTACAATACACTAGAATCTTTTTTTCATTATTATGCGCTGAATCTGACAGATTGATCTAAATATGCTTGAAAATGCGATGTGTCCGAGCGCAATATCCGAGTCGCAGGAGCTGCTATTCGGTGATAAGGGTAAAAATGTGTAAATGTAAATTCATAACACCCTTCTCAATGAAGTGCTGCGGAGAGACGCCGTGGCCGACAAATTATTTTTCCTCTTCGGATGCGAGAAGACATGTTTGCTCGGTGGAGACCCAGACAAATGTCACATCGTGTCAGAGTCTTCAGTGAAAATGCAAATTTGTGACGCAAAAAATATTAAAATGATAATTCCCCGACCGCGCTGATAGAGAACCGTGTCGCAATATCTGTCAAAACGGCGGCAATATCGGTATTTATTTCACCGTATCGTTCAGCCCCTTACCGAGTGGTGCCGCGTTTTAGGTCGGTTGTTGTCGGTGCCGAACGGAGGAGGAGGAGGAGGCATGAGAATCGATGATCCAATCAGTGTGGGAGTCCAGGGTGACCCGGAGTGGCGAAAAACACACTCCAGACTGTGTGTTCAGATCGGCGTGTTCCCTCTGGGAGGAGACAAACTTTAACTGTCCTCGCGCCGGGCTTCACACGTTCGCCAAGACGTTGTGTACTCAAGGGGAGGGTTTGGGACACTCAGCGGTGGTGAGAGGAGTCCTCGGGAGGTTGGTTGGGAGGGCGGGAGGCAGGGAGGCGGCTTTGTATGCGTCTGGAGAGACACCGAGCGTCCATCTTGTCTATAAGAAGTAGAACTGGCGGAGGACGGCGGTTCAGCGGCAGCACACACCTAGCTAATAGATGACATGACTTTATTAAACCTCAATAAATCCCGAGTCGTCCCCAGTGCGGGGCCTTAATGCGGCGCTTCGGTTTCTCTTGATACAAATATTTTATTACAGTCGAGGTAATAATAAAAAAGTGAGGGAAACGTTTCTTTAATAAGAGCTGACGCTAAATGTTTCTTAATACCGTCTCTTTGCTGCGTGGGACGGGATCAACAGGAAGTAATATCCAGCCTTCGGTGTTCCCAGTCGATAATCCAATCAACCCGTGTGTATCCCAGTTCACACACGCTTTGAGTTTCCAACAGCCCGTTCCGCCACCTGAAATTTTTTTTTACCCTTTCCCTTTTGACCCTTGAACCCCCGGGGGGTCGCCATGTTTTCCGAAAGTATTGGTTCATCCTTGATTCAACCTTTATTGGTTTCTGGTTCCCGGCGAGGAGGAGGAGGAGGAGGAGGAGGAGGAGGGCCTGTCAGGCATTTGACACGCGTGACGGTGGCGGTGGCGGCGGCGGTGGCGGGCGGTCGCATTATCACAACGCAACGCCATCGGATTCCCATACTACCCCTGCGCCGGCCGGTCGATGACCCCGGTGACAGGTGGACGCGGTGCACCTGCGACCCGGCGATAGTGCTGCTCGCAGACCACCGGACCCCCGCGGCCGCACCGTACCGCCCCCCCCGCCCGCCCGCATGTCAATAGCTTGTCTCAGAGTGTGTGTGTGTGTGTGGGGGGGGGTCGCGCGCCTGGCCGGGGGGGGTCGCCCGTCCTGACCTGACACGGTTTTGGCGGGTTGGTCGACGCGTGTGTGCGGCCGCCGACCAGCAATAGGTTAACGGATTAACGATCAACGCCGAATCGTTAGCCTTTCGAGAAACATTTACATTTGATGACTTTATACACGCTATCGGCTTCCTGCCTCGCCGGCGCCCGGCCGATCGTTACAGCTGGTTTAGCGTTTCATTTTGAACCGTTTTCACGAGTGTCCTCTTTTGAGAAAATGTATGAAGGACTCAGCGCTTTAATGACATTATTACGCCGTCAAGAAATCAACTTTATTTATGCAGCGCCTTTCATACAAGTGCTTCACAAAGCAGGATTAAAAGAGCGCAGACAACAAAAGTAAAAACACGGAATAGACAATAATGAACAGAAATAATTAGAAAAGAAATCAATAAAAGCAAGTCAATGAAAACATAAAACGCAAACGATAAAAATGGAATGAAAAACAAGCGATTAAGACTTAAAAACCAGGGCAACAAATGACGAGGCGCCCAAAGCCAAGCTAAAGAGATATGTCTGAAGGTTTCTTTTAAAAAATCTCCACAGAGGTGGAATCTCTCAGATCCTCAGGAAGACCGTCAAGACAACCGAGGCGGTGAAGACGGTCGTACACGTCGAGACAAAACAAATCCATCAAATCGTATTCATAAAAAAATATCGCTGAGACGACGCTTAGTGAATTGTAATTTTGCCAAAAGCACGTCTCCGGGGGAATACGGAGCTGTTTATATTCCCGGCAAAGTGTCCTTATCTAATTGTTCACCTTGGGCCGAGGTGTTGCTATGAGAGGCGTGAACAAATTGATTTGGCACGGAAATATTGTCAATAATGGAATAAGTGGATTCCCGCCCGGAAGCGGGGTACTGTGTCCGCTCTGCGTGTCCGGGAGGAGCGGATCCCGGGGTGTTGATCAACAGACACGCCGGCGTGTAATAAACGGCAGGCGGCGCATTTTGGAAACCGTTGAAGATAACGCTCGGCGCCACGAGGAAAATCGCCGAACCCGGACACTTAAAATCGCCCAAGGATAAAAATTGCTTTCCACTCGGAAATGGTTTTAATTCTATAAACATACTTTATTGAGCGTGATAAAAAAATAAAGTGGAAGTGTGGAGCCGGTGCGGATGAGTTAAGCGGTAACTTCTGTCCGTTCGGTTGGATGCGCGGCCAATTGAATTGTAAAGAAAAAGAATCTGCAAAAAAAGAGACGAAAACACGAGGGTCACCTAAAGGCACCCTGGGGTGATGTGATGGATGTGATGGATGGACGCGGACGGAGGCGGTCGCCACGGTGATATCCCGCATCCCAATTAGCGCTGATCTATCGTCGCCGTTAACGGCCGGCGCTGGGCGGGGGGACGGTTGGCCGACGTAGACGTGATCCTCCTAATCGTGTGTTTAGGACCACCCACCCCAACCCACTATGTCATTTGGAGGGTGGGGACGGCTGTACAATAACGCCGCTTGGGGATGATATTATATTATTGTACATAATAATACAACAATACATCATGACCCCAGACGGACACAGAGGAGGGTGGCGGCCATACTCGAACCCAAACACACAAAGGCTTGAACCCACTCCCTCCCTCACCCCTCCCCACCCCCATAATAATAATAATAGCACTCGCAGCAAGTGTGTGTAGACGATTACTTTTTCGTCGTTATTCCACGACGGGCACAAAAGTCGGTTCGATTCTAGTCCGCAAATAACTTCTCGCGCCGTACTTTAGCGATATCGAACGCCTCCATTCACTTTTAATTGTCTCGGTGTAAGGTTAATTGGCTCGTATCGGAGCCAGGAAATCCAATTAGCTTGGCGGGTTTGTTTTTTTCCTCCATCTCCTCTCCATCTCCTCTCCTCCTCCTCCTCCTCATTGATTGCCGTGTTGTTTTGATCGCAAAATAACTTGTTTTTTTATATTTCATATTTATATTTCCGTGTTTGTTATCGCGGGCGTTTGCTGTCGCTGATTCGAAAACGAGATAAAGCAGGAAAAAAACGAAGCAACGACATCGACGACGACAGTGTGTTTGTTTTCTAATGGAACGGAAAAGAACGGAACAATAGATCGGTGCTGGATGTGAATGAGGACTCATGGGGCAGACTCTCACCTCTCAGACACCACCCTCCTCCTCCTCATCCTCCTCTTCCTCCTCCTCCTCCTCATCCTCCTCCTCCTCCTCCTTTGTCTGTCTGGGTTTCTGCTCTCCGACATGGGGCTATAATCGGCCATCACCCCCCTATGGCTCCGGGGACTCTTATTGACTCCTCCCTCGGGTCATGTGACTCATCGTCCGTCATGCCGTCAAAAGGAAAACGTCGTCGCCGTCGTCACGTCAACGGTCTCCATGACTACCCTGTGCAGACGCTATACTACGTATAATTACCTGAGGTCACCCGTTCGGCATTACTTGTACTATTTATATTCTTGTAGTTTCCGCTGTGCACTGTGTTTGTGTGCAAATGCTGATCGCAGGTTTCCGTGTATTCATGTTATTTATGTTTTTTCTTTCTTTTGTGTTAGCACCTTGGTTCCGTGAGAAATACCATTTTGTTCTCGTATAGGCTTGAACTTAAATCATCATCATCATCACTCTCATCCTCATCATCACTCGTCGTATAATGACATTTCTAATTCAGTGTCCGATTTTTTACCCGTCTCCTATTTATCATAAAACCCCATTTGCATGAGGATTGATTGACAGGGCTTTTATTTTGAAGCGTTCACACGTGGCGGGGGGGGGGGGATGGACGGTGAGATTGAGTCGTCTTTACATTAAAGAGGACAGCGGTCACAAAGGGCCGAGACAGATCGCTCTTCTACGCCTCTGACCTGATGGATGGAGGGATGGATGGATGGAGACGAAAGGCGAGGAGAGAGATGGACAGGAAAATGAAAAATGAGCTGATAAAGTAAAAAACACACACACATCACACACACACACACACACGCACACGCGCACACATGCATGCTCGCGCACACGCACACTGAACACACAGACACACAGACACACACACACACACACACACACACACACACACACACACACACACACACACACACACACACACACACGTGCATGCTCGCGCACACACACACTGAACACACAGACACACTGAATACACACACACACACACACACACACACTGAAAACACACACACACACACACACACACACACACACACACACACGCACACGCACACATGCTTGCACACACGCACACTGAACACACAGACACACTGAATACACACACACACACACACACACACACACACACACTGAACACACAGATACACACACACACACACACACACTGAACACACAGATACACACGCACACACACACACTGAACACACAGATACACACACACACACACTTAACACACACATGACACACACTTACACACACACAACGTACACACACACCGAACACACACACCAAACACACACACTGAAATCACAGATTTACACACACACGCCAAACAACACACACACACACACACACACACACACACACACAGACGCACCCAAACACACACAGACACACACACACACACACACACACACACACTCACTGAACACACCACACTGAACACACACACACACACACACACACACACAAGATCGCTTCCACAAAGCATACCTCGAAGGAGACCAAAGAGGAGACTATAATCACGATCACACACCGCCGGCCCTCAGAGGAATGACTCCAACAACATGGCCGCCACCGGACGGGGCTGCATTTTGCGGCCGGATCGTTTTCCAATATTTTTGTGGTGAGTTATCCTGCTGGCACGCCGCCACGGAGAGGACCAAAAAGGGCGTCTGGATGTGCGTTGGACGTAGGTGCAGTGTGTGTGTGTGTGTGTGTGTGTTCAGTGTGTGTGTGTGTGTGTGTGTGTGTGTCAATGGCTATTAGCATACGCAGAGCAGAAGGGCAGGTCAGCCGTTCCATATTCCATATTTCACAGCCCATTGGCCCGCCGGCATTAATATTAAAGCAACATATTGAGGACCTCGCTTACCAGTCTGCTGCTGAGGCCATTCCCCCGATCATTAGTATGGCCCACGCCCAGGAGAGGGGAGGACGCACACGTGTGTGTGTGTGTGTGTGTGTGTGTGTGTGTGTGTGTGTGTGTGTGTGTGTGTGTGTGTGTGTGTGTGTGTGTGTGTGTGTGTGTGTTTCAGCATATGGCTTTGTCCATGTGTACCAATGTGTGGGTGTGTGTGTGTGCCTTTGAGTGTATGTCTTTGTCTGTGTGTGTGTGTGTGTCTGTGTGTGTGTGTGTTTGCACTTGTGTTTATACTTGTGTTTATGTGGTTGTGTGTCTCTTCGAAAGTAAGTGTGCACACCTCTGACCTTCACTCCCCCACTCACACATGCGTCCCACCCCCCCACTCCCACACACACTCCCACCCACACACACACACATTCACCCCCTCCCTTCCTTCACCCTACACATACACACACACACACTTACACACACACACACCTACACACACACACCCCTCAAGACTCACACACCCCTACACACACACACACACACACACACCCCTACACACACACACACACACACACACACACCCCCCCTCAAGACACACACACTTCTACACTTACACACACTCCCCTCAACACACAGACACACACACACACACACACACACACACACACACACACACACACACACCCCTCAACACACACACACACACACACACACGCGCGCGGTCCACCTCCCCTGCCTGCATGGTCCCGATCCCGGCCCACCTCCCCAGCACATCTCCACCTCCATCTCCTCTGACTGCAGTGTTGTCGCAGTGAGTGCGTGTGCTGCAGGAGCATGCGTGTGCATACTAACACGGACCCCGCGCCTCCCCGACACTCCCGCCGTCTCCCCCAGCGGCCTCCCTGCCTGCCTGGCCTTGCTGCCTACTGGGCCTGGCCTGCCTGCCTGCCTGCTTGCCCGCCTTCCCAGCCTATTCTTATAAATAAGCACGGGGGCCATTATTAAAGTCGATGGAGAGACGAGATGGCCGCCGTTTTGTTTTTCAAGTCGAACTAAATCGAGGGAGGCCAAGCTGTCGTGACAACCGGTGCGCGGGTTACATTTCGTTTTTTTTAATACGGCAAATAAACTCGGAAACTTTGTGTTTTGGTTCTGTTGGTGACTCCTCACCGCCACGTCTGACCCCGAGAGAACGAAGCGATGAATCCTCTCCGTGACTTGTTGAGACACAATATCATTTACATTTACATTTACATTTACATTTAGTGCATTTGGCAGACTCTTTCATCCAAAGCGACTTACAAAGAGTACATTTGTTGAAGGAGAGACAGCAATATATCACTGTGGTACATAAAGGTAAGAATAGAGCAGGTTTCAAGCATTCATAATTGCGAGGCTAATAGAACGAGTTTCATAATTACTAGGGTTGCCTGCATAATAGCTGGGATAAGTTTAGACGCTGTGTGTGTGTGTGTGTGTGTGTGTGTGTGTGTGTGTGCGTGTGCGTGTGTGTATCCTCCCGTATTGATCTCGTACCTGTGAGCCCCGGGGGTTTCTGCTCCTCCAATCGCACGCCTCCGCGCCGGGGTGTGAGCGGGCGGGGCCGACGGTTAACCTATGGCTATACAGTATCTAAGCATCGATTCTACCCGTCCGCTTTGTGTGCGAAAAGTGTGTGTAACTCTCCACACGTCAACACGACACCGTTGCCGTAGCACCTCGCGCTGGTGGATTCTGGGTAACCATGGCGATGCAGGCGTGATGCATGATGTGATGAGATGAGATGAGATGTTTACCGGTTTAATTTAGCTGCCAGAAGTGTTATTTGCACACGGAGACAATTTGATCGCTGTACATTAGATAATTTCTTCACGAATCTTCACATTAACGCACATTACCATTTACCTTTTAATTGCTTATTGTTTATATATATTTGTAGATTATTTTTTTTTATTTCTATATTACTACTCTGTTTAATGTTCAATGTTATGAGCCAATTTCAAATT
>PIJE02002451.1:22500-37500 GCA_002895965.2 Coryphaenoides rupestris | reverse complement strand
AGTAGTAGTAGTAGTAGTAGTAGTAGTAGTAGTAGTAGTAGTAGTAGTAGTAGTAGTAGTAGCAGCGATATTGCACCAGATTTTTACAGAAATGTTCGACACACTCTTGAACAGTAATGAACTGAAGAGGCGAAACGGGAATATTTTGACATCGTCGTCTTAATGTTGGCAACAGATACGTATGTTCTCTGTGCAAATCCATCCAAAGAGTTGTGCTTCGCCTCGCGTAGAGCTTACGAGTTTTCTCTCCTTTCCTTTCTCAGTTTAGTTTTCGACAATTCAAGAATGAATCTGCATTTGATGTTCATTTGGGATTTGTTTCCATCAGCGGGAGATGATAATTCTATGAAACACGACTCGTTGGGCTGTGAGAGTCGGGCCGCCGCTGATGTGTTCAAAACACCGCCCAGATGTCTTCATGCTGCTTAAGAGCTTCCACAGCCCACTCCTGTCTTAATAAGTTTATCCATTCTTACGACATCTGGCAATAATCCACTCAGATACTCTCTCTTTACGGAAAAAAACCAACGATTGTTTCTGCAAACAAGCAGAAATCACATGTCAAGGAAAGCGCAGTGTGTGCTTTTTTTGGGAACGCAAGCAATTGAATCATATGGTAATTTTCTCCTTGATATGTTCTCGCGCACAGATGCATATTAAAGCCACTGTGTTACCATGGTAATCATATTTATGGGTTATCGCACACACACTTCTTTATTTTTTTTCTCCGTATTTAATGCCTGATATTAAATCCATTTCACAGCTTGGCGTCGTTGCAACAGAGTCAGCGTCAAGTTTATTGATTTATAAAGCGCCTCAAAAGCCAACACATTTCTCACCAAAAGTGCTGTCCAGTGCGCGCATAAAGATAAAATAAGGACGAATATAAAACGGCAATGCTGCGATACGAAACCACTTGACACAAGGAGACGGGGGGGGCTGCTGCGTGGATGCAAGCGTGCAAGAACATGAATTGTTCCGCTGTAATCCTCTCGCCAGTTGAGGGATTAGCTGCAGTATCAATGCACAAGTATTAATAATAATAATAAATAATAATGAATAATAAATGAAAATTAATAATGTACGTACTAGCATAAAGATTCAGCTAACGAGACGCCACGATTAGCCGTGGTTAGCCTTTGCAAAGCCTTAATCTCAGAATCTCACCTCCGGTTTTACTTCTGTTTTAATTCTGTCGGCCAATCGGCGAACCCCAGTGATGTAGTCGCTGAAGAAACCAGAAAGTGGTGTTTTGGATATTTCTCCAATGGTTTAATGAATAGAATGTACTGTATGTATTAATGCTGCTTTGGCAAAAAGTGTTCACTGCTCATGGTGTTTGCTTTGGAAGTACAACTCTCACGGATCCAAACTGGTTAAAGTTCATCCAAGCGGCCCCGCACAGCGAGGTTGACCGACACCACGGCGCCCCTCAACAAACAGCAGACTTTCCAGACTTAACGAGAGAAGTGCGTCTGGTCTGGCTGTGCGTCGGGTCTGGCTGTGCGAGGCTACATGATTATAACAACCGATGCTCTCCCCCCCCCACCACACACACACATCAACACGCGAGAAGGACCCGAGTCAGGTCCTCTACCCGAGACATGGGTTCTGACCGCCGCGTCTCGCTCTGATGATCCCAGGGTCCTGACGGATGGTCCGGATGTTCTGGCCTCCTCTGAGGGGGGCTCCGCCTGGAACCTCTCCTGGCCCACACTCGTTCGGGCCCGGGTGGGGAAATATACCGAGGGGGAGGGTGGGTGGTTCATCTGTAGGCGTCCTTGAGCAAGATGCCCTAACTCCCGACTACCTGCTCCTGACTTAAGGCTGATTTATGCCTCGGCGCTCGACACTTTTGAAGTGTTTTGAAGTGCGACGTTTTCGATTTATGCTTCCGCGAAAGGTTGAGTCTTCTCCGTGGAAACCAGACTATCCTCCAGCCATTCTATCTGTCTGCAGATTGACCATTTCACACATTTCACACATTTCACAAGTAATGTTCCAGACCAAAATACCAAGAAGGACGTGAAAACTTCAATGTCCATGTCGACGTTAGAAAAACTACCGCGACACAAGAAAATTCGCTCAAAAAGTGTTGAGCGACGCTTTTCTCCATCGAAAAACTCCGTCATTTCTGTCGAGCGGCCAAACGTAAATCAGCCTTAACTGTCTGAACTCACCGTGAGTCGCTTCGGATAAAGGTGTCTGTGAAAGTGCGTCGGTGGTAAACAGCGTGCGGCGTACAGAACAACGTGGATAATGGGGGCGTTGAGATACTGTAGGTGGCGGTGGTTGATTGACGAGAAGCAAAGCGATCTCCTTCGGGAGACTGTTACAAGATGCCACCATTTTTTTCTCTCCATTCTCTCTCTCTCTCTCTCCGCTATCTGACGGAGGCAGACGGCGTCCGAGGGAAATGCAATGTCGTGCATCCGCTGAGCTTCTGCTCCTCCCGGGGGGGCCGTGAAAGGAGAGGAGCTGATAGACAGACACCCGGGGGGGGATATAATGTACATGCATGAGGTTTGTCCAGCGTGAGGTACGGTGAAAGCAAACGGTGACAACAAAATGTCATACCTGTGTTCAGACGGACGGCTCCATTCACGGCGCGGCGAGACGCCCTGACCTGGAGGTGGCTCCCGGGGTTTGGTGTGTGTGTGTGTGTGTGTGTGTGTGTGTGTGTCTGGTGTGTGTGTATGTGTGTCTGTGTGTGTGTGTGTGTGTTTGTGTGTGTGTGTGTGTGTGTGTGTCTGTGTGTGTGTCTGTGTTTGTGTGTCACTTCACATCAGAGGAAGTCAGACGAGAGAGAGAGAGAGAGAGAGAGAGAGAGAGAGAGAGAGAGAGAGAGAGAGAGAGAGAGAGAGAGAGAGAGAGAGAGAGAGAGAGAGAGAGAGAGAGAGAGCAGAGAAAGAGAGAGAGAGAGAGAGAGAGAGAGAGAGAGAGAGAGAGAGAGAGAGAGAGAGAGAGAGACTCCACCTGAGCCAGCCGAGGGTTTTTGACATCGACGATGATGTGACACACACACACACACACACACACACACACACACACACACACACACACACACACACACACACACACTCACTCACCGGCGCTTTAATAAGTTTCAATGTCTACCTCGCTCGCCTCCATATGTGCACCGGGAACGCCGGGTTTCTTTTATAGAAAACACGCGCACAACACGCGACACATTTCAAGGCTTAAGAATCCCTTAAGAGGAAGCCAGCCTTAGCATTTAGCGGCGACGCGAGGAGAGGAACGGCCATCTGCGCCGCTGCTGCTGCTGCTGCTGCTGCTGCTGCTCGGCGACGTGTTTCCTCCTCCACGCGTTTGTTCTGTGTTCTGTGTTCTGTGTTCCGTGTTCCGTGTTCTGTGTCCGATCGGCGGTTTTAATGTAGAACCGCCGGCGTCCTGAGGCGGCGGCGGCGCTCGGCTGTCACGCCGCCGACACGCGCAGAGGCTCCGCCGTCACATTTGCATATTAGCCAGCCTTGTTAATGATAGCGTGTTCGGTTCCCCGCAAGCAGCACAAAGAGTCTCCTGTACCGTAAGAATCCAACGGCGTGTGTGGACACTATCTCTATATATTATATTATATTATATTATATATATATATATATTATATACAATTAGCCGGAGCAGAGCGAAGCAATAAAATGTCCAACCTTTCGCGCGCCGGATTCAGGTGGAGGTTGGTGATCGACGGCGGGGATAGCTGCCGGGGTGGAGCCGTATCTGGCTGGCTGCTAATTAAAGAGGACAGGAGGATTATTCCAGGTTGGAGGAGAGGAAGACATCAGAAAGACAACAACCCTCTCGTCTCTCCTCCTCCTCCTCCTCTCCCCTCCTCTCCTCTCGTCTCGTCTCCCCTCCACTCCTCCTCTCGTCTCCCCTCTCCTCCCTTCCTCTCCTCTCCTCTCGTCTCCCCTCCTCTCCTCTCCTCCTCCCATCTCCCATCTCCTCCCTTCCTCTCCTCTCCTCTCGTCTCCCCTCCTCTCCTCTCGTCTCGTCTCCCCTCTCCTCCCTTCCTCTTCCCTCCTCTCCTCTCCTCTCCTCCTCTCGTCTCCCCTCCCTTTCCCTCCTCTGCTCTCCTACTCTGCCCTCCTCTTCTCCTCTCCTCTCCTCTCCCCTTCCCACCTCTCCTCTTCTCCTCTCTTCTCCTTTCCCCTATCCTATCTCCTCTCCCCTTCTCATCTTCTCTCCTCCTTTTCTCTCTCCCCTTCCCTTCCCTCCTCTGCTCTCCTCCTCTTCTCTCCTCTCCTCTCCCCTTTCCTCCTCTCATCCCTTCCTCTCCTCTCATCTCCTCTCCCCCCTCTCCTCTCCTCTCCTCTCCTCTCCTCTCCTCTCCTCCACTCCTCTCCTCTCGTTTCTCCTCTCCTCTCCTCTCCCCTCCTCCCTGTGAGGAGGATTCATCTATCCGGTCGGGGGGAGGCGGCGGATTATTTGCTTTCCTTGTTGACTTTAATTGAATTCCGAAGTAATGCATACGTTTGTTTGATTTGCATGACATTTATTCAGATATCTCTCAACATACATTCTGTATGCGGTGGGTTTTCATACTTACTACAGAATACAAAGCCAATACAAATACGTTTAAATAAATTCATGGGATTCAAGAGCAAGAAAGACAAGAAACAAGGGGTTTTCTGAATGTGTGTGGAGGGGGGGTGATGGTAGTGTGGGGGTGTATGTGGTGGTTGGGGTTGGGTTGGGGTTGGATGTGATGGTTGTGATGTATGTGGTGGTGGTGGTGGTGGTGTATGTGATGGTGGTGATGTATGTGGTGGTGGTGGTGGTGGTGTATGTGATGGTGGTGATGTATGTGATGGTGGTGGTGGTAGTGGTGTATGTGGTGATGATGTATGTGATGGTGGTGGTGGTAGTGGTGTATGTGGTGATGATGTATGTGATGGTGGTGGTGGTGGTGGTGTATGTGGTGATGATGTATGTGATGGTGGTGGTGTATGTGATGGTGGTGATGTATGTGGTGGTGGTGGTGTATGTGATGGTGGTGGTGTATGTGATGGTGGTGATGTATGTGGTGGTGGTGGTGGTGGTGTATGTGATGGTGGTGGTGTATGTGATGGTGGTGATGTATGTGGTGGTGGTGATGTATGTGATGGTGTATGTGATGGTGGTGATGTATGTGATGGTGGTGATGTATGTGGTGGTGGTGGTGTGGTGTATGTGATGGTGGTGGTGTATGTGATGGTGGTGATGTATGTGGTGGTGGTGGTGGTGTATGTGATGGTGGTGATGTATGTGATGGTGGTGATGTATGTGATGGTGGTGATGTATGTGGTGGTGTTGGTGGTCGGGGTTGGGGTTGGATGTGATGGTGGTGATGTATGTGATGGTGGTGGTGGTGGTGGTGTATGTGGTGATGGTGTATGTGGTGGTGGTGGTTGGGGTTGGGGTTGGATGTGATGGTGGTGGTGTATGTGATGGTGGTGATGTATGTGGTGTTGGTGGTTGGGGTTGGATGTGATGATGATTGTGATGGTGGTGGTGGTGATAGGGGTGGTGGTGGTGGTGGTGGTGGTAGCCAAGACTTTTTGATTCAATATTTCTTCGAATTTTCATCTGAAAGCGTAAAAACAAACAAACAAACAAACAAACAAACAAACAAACAAACAAACAAACAAACAAACAAACAAACAAACAAACAAACACTTGTCAGACATTGACACCCCTCTCCCTCTCCTTCCCCCTCTCCCTCCCCCTTTCCCACCCTCTCTCTCTCTCTCTCTCTCTCTCTCTCTCTCTCTCTCTCTCTCTCTCTCTCTCTCTCTCTCTCTCTCTCTCTCTCTCTCTCTCTCTCTCTGTCTCTCTTTCTGTCTCTCTCTCTCTCTGTGTCTCTCTGTGTGAGCCCAAAATGGCGGGTCGAAATCAAACAGTGAGCGGTGATGCGATCGACGATCAGACGCCACTTTGATGGTCCCTCCCTCCCTCCATCCCTACAGCACATTCAATTAAATCAGCGTCTCTTCCGCCCGTCTGCCGTGGAGGCTGACGAATCTGTGGGCTAGAACCTCCCTTTACCTTCTCCGTGCGCGTGTTCTGTTGCTTGTTGTTTTAGTTTCACGGTTCAGTTTAACATTTTATTTCACGTCGCACGTTCAATGTTTTCTCCGACAGGGTAGCGGTTCCTTTAAGAGACACTGGAAGTTGCACGGCAGGAAGTCACCTTTGACCTCCGGCGTGACTTAAAAATAAGTACAAATACTCATGGCGGGGAGAACGGCTCATTTCAGGCCACCTGTTTCCATCGGCTGTTCCGTCTGTTCACTTCTTATTTGTAGCGTCGTTGTTTCACCATTTTTTCGAGTCGATAATCCTGTGGACAAACGGATAACTAACGTCTTCAGAGTCCTCATGAACAGAATGTGTTTAAGTGACTGCCTGGTGTATCTACTACATACATACTGTACATCCAGGGCAGTATAGTGCAGCTGTATTAAGGGGGCGATGGTCTGAGAGTGCCAGGAATTTCGTGATGTGTGTGTGTTGGGCGACTTGGAGAAAAGCGGGATCTCCGGAGTTTGTCTCTCTTGGTTGCTCCCAGTGTATCGTCGGTGTCCCACCCACGACTACTCTTGTGGAGCGGTGAATTGGTCTGAGGAGTCGGGCCACGGACTATTACATCCTGTATATTATCATGTATTACATACAGTAAGCCTAGTCAGGAGCCACGGTGGGCCTATCAGCCAATCAGAGTGTAAAGGCTTTAACTTGGATCAGGAAACATTTAACCTTGGTGGCTGTAAACAAGGGGTTGAGAAGTGTGTGTGTGTGTGTGTGTGTGTGTGTGTCTGTCTGTCTGTGTGTGTGCTGTTCCGTTCGGTGTGTCTGTTTGGTCTGTGTGTGTGTGTGTGTGTGTGTGTGTGTGTGTGTGTGTGTGTGTGTGTCTGGTGTCTTGTGTGTGTGTGTGTGTGTGTGTGTGTGTGTGTGTGTGTGTGTTGTGTGTGTGTTCTTGTGCTGTGTGTGTGTGTGTATGGTGCTTGTGTGCGGTGTCAAGCACTCGACGATAGTACTTAAGTACATGGGATTAGGAAATTCACAAATTGAATTATTTACGATCTTAAAATGAAGAGTTGATGGGGAGGAGTCGACATGTTTTGGATTCCATTGAGCAGATGTGGACGGCAACAATTTACACGGTTCGAGATTGTCTTGTGCCACCACAGATCGATTCATGGATTATCATGGATGCACGAGGTTAGATCCAATGTTACATGATTCAAGATTGTACATGATACAGATGGGCGCTGTTTGAAGAAAGCATGGAAGAGCACAAGATATTCAGCTAGGCACGAGAAGAGCACGGGCAACAGTTAAAGAAGATAGAGTCCTCTGGGAACGTTAGGTTTATACAGGGTTAACCCCAAAAGAGAGTCCGAGACCCAGGGGGAGACTGCATGGGGTGCCCAGACTGGACCGAAGCTCGGCGCTGACGGCGTATACAGGGACCCAAGCAGTGTAGAGGAGAAAAAATTAGCATTAGCAAACTCTCAGTTAGCGATTGACTGACTTGTAGTCCTCCTCTCTCTTCAGACCCTATGATCGGCCAGGTGAGGAGCGTGGTCGTGGGTATTGTAGTCAGGCGCAGTCTTACCATTAAGGCAAAGGTAGGCAATTGCCTGGGGCCCCCAACCTGCAGGGGCCCCCAACCAGCTGCCCCCTCCCCAATCAGCAGGGGCTCGGGGCCTCCGGCCAGTAGCCCCCCACCATTGTCTTTGTAAATTATAATTGTGTATTTCGAAACAGAAAATAAAGAAAAAAAACATCAGAATGCCCAAATCGTATTATCTGCCCCCCTCCCCTTTCGTGTTATAATGGACTATTCCATGAGTGATCATGACCGCGAAAAGACGAAAGACAGCAGCCAGGAAGTGAAGTGCTGCGGTTTGTTTATGAAAGAGGCGTGCGGTCGGAGTTCTGGTAAAATGAAGCGTAATTATCCAAGCGGGTCTAATAAGAGGAAAAAGCGAGAAGAAACTAAAAAGATGAACGCCACACGACCAAAGTTAACAAGTTTTTTTTACTGTCACCACCGGTTGACACAAATAATAACGTTAATGTCGAGGAACACGTCGTTGCAGACTCAGAGCCTGAGGAGCTAGCCCTATGTTGTGGCGAAAATGAGGAGCTATCCGCTGTTCCCGAGTCCGATAGTGCAGACAACCCAGTAGAGTTGGTGGAAGAGCTACCATTGACTGATGAAGACGAAGATGTGGTGGTGAGTAGGCCTAATAGCCCCCCTTCTTCTGACCACGAAAGTGATGTTGAAGTTGAACTAGTGGAAGATGACCCGTTAATAATTACCATTACATCAACCTCACTCCCATACACTCACTCTCTACTAGTCCAACTAAGTTCTCTCCTCTCTCTCTCCCACTAACTCACTCACTCACACACACACACACACACACACACACACACACACACACAAATAATTCATCTTTGCAAACCCTCACTCTCTCCCCATCTCCGCCCCCTTCCTCTCACACACCAGACTACTACTGTAGCTGAGCATACATTTTTTGTATTTTTTTGTAACACATTGCACAGTAATTTGTTGTTATTGTTATATTGTAATTTCATAATTGCAATCTCATTAACTCTTTCTCTTTTTCTCACTCTCACACACTCTCTCACACACACACACACACACACACACACACACACGACAACATAATTAATCTTTGCAAACCCTCACTTTATCCCCATCTCAATCCCTTCCTCTCGTAAACACTTTGTATACTACTGTTGTATGACTGTTTGCATACATTGTTTTGCAGTTGCTTTTGTTATATTATAATTGTTAATTTTGTAATTGCAATCTCACTCACACTTCACGCACAGTCTCACTCTCTCATTCACTCTCACACACACACACACACGCACGCACGAGCGCTTGTCTGGTGAGATTTTTAGACAAAATAAATATTTGGCATTTTGACATACACTGGTGTTACATCTGAAACTTATTTCTCACATTCTACTCTTTATTTGGTGCAAGTACTGACAGGTCCCTTTGTGTTAAAAGAACGGATTTGAAGGGCCCCCTAGCTAAGTTCGCCTTGGGCCCCCAAATTGCTAAATCCGCCACTGATTGTAGTCCCGGTGTTGTGCATTTGTGTGCTCGGAGTGGGCGGCTACTTCATCCACTACCTGGTGTGGGGCAAGAGGGAAAAATGGCCAAATGCACTGGTGAGATACACACATACACTCACACACACAATACGCACGCACACACATATAAACTTTTTATTCAGGACCTTCACACGTGTGTGTGTGTGTGTGTGTGTGTGTGTGTGTGTGTGTGTGGTGTGGGTGTGTGTGTGTCCGGGTGATGGTAAGCAGTGTTGTCGTCACCTACGATACTCACAGTACACGTCACCCACACGCGTTCATTTCCCACCATCTGAGAACGTACCAATGTCTCAACACCCCCGTTTGGATCCTTTTCTTTAAATTATACCTTTTAATTGCTTATTTTCTACATATGTTTTCTGTATACATTTTTAGCATTTTTCTTTGAATTATACCTATATTATTACTAATAACCATATTACTTTCTGTTTAATGTTAAATATTTCACTTCAATTATGCCAAATTGTTTTTGCCGTCGGAATATCTTATCTTGCCTACATATTTGTATATTTTAACTGTACATTTGTAAATCCGTTAGTTTATTTTTATCATTCTGTTGTTTTCCATATTGTTTTATTGTCCTGTATCACTATGTAACCTGGCACAAGAATTTCCGTCGGGATTAATAAAGTTCTATTCTATTCTAATGTTATGCACCAATTTCACAAAAGCACATTCCTTGTTTGTAAAAACTAAGGCAATAAAGCTGATTCTGATTGATGGCTGGCTGCTCCTTTCCTTGCCCCCAGGAACTACCACATCATCTCCACTCCCTGCCCACGAGTACCTGGACATCATGGTTGTCGACGCGCGCCACTGCAAGTCGTCCTTACGCTTCGACATAAGCTGGCAGCCGGACGTCCACTCCGGCGGGCCGCAGCCGCAGCAGCCCCCCGCCTGCCCGCTTCCCGACCTGCTGAGCTACGCGCCGCAGGGGGCCGTCGTGTCCCCGGAGCCCGACGCACCCTGGGAGAGGGACCGTGAGTCGGGAGGCGTGGACTACGGATTTGTCGGAGGTGTTCCGGTTATGGGTGGACAAGACGGCTTGGAGGAGGAGGAGGAGGAGGATGAGGAGGAGGAAGATGACTCCTCAGGCAGAATCCATTGCGACCTCGAGAGCGGAGTGCTCATGCTTCCTGAGGCTCCGCGACAGGCAGAGGGAGGACTAGGATTCAGATGGATGCTGGGATCACCAGAGCCCGGGGGTGGAGGAGCAGGAGGCGAGGAGGTGCGGGAGACGGGGGCGGAGGAAGGGAGAGGAGGAGGAGTCAGGCTGGACAGTGTGTTTGTTAGGCAAGGGTCGGAGCAGGAGAGGGAGGCGGTGAGGGAGATGGAATGGGAAACGGACACCCTGCTGGCCAACTGGGATCTCGTGGTGCGTATGTAATGATGAGTTGACGCGGCACGATTTTAGCCTGATTTTAGCCCACAAGTTTTTGGAAGTCGTAGACAAAAGCCCCAAATCAGAGTCGGAGGAGTCAAAAAAGACACGGGTGCGACCGTTTTTTCACTACAAAACAGCGCACAAACAAACAAACTTGGATTTTGGAAGCCGTACTTGACTTGTAGTTCGATGACGAGACAGACTTGTCAGGGTCCAGGGATTCCTCCTTGTGGAAAATCTTGTCACGTGTGACCCCCTGTTGTCAATCAGTCATGTAATGTGAAACCCACTACAAGTCATCTAGTGTGTGCAGCACAGCCATCTGACGACTTTGAAAGTCTTGTGGTCTGTAGGAGCTATAAGGAACCAGGACACCACATCACCTCATTTTGTATGTATGTATATCTAATACAATATGTATATCACATACTCTTTATTATACCCTTTGTTATACACAGCAGTATATATATTACCATTATTAGATATTTATTATGGATGTTGATCATATTAGGTCAGTATTATCATGACCCTGGATTTTGAAGTAAATGGGTTGCATTTATATACTACCTTTATCCAAAGCGCTTGACAACATTGCCTCACATTCACCCATTCATACACCAGTGCCGGTGTCAACCATGCAAGGTAACTGGTCGGGAGCAGTTGGGGTGGGGGTGAGGTGTCTCGCTCAGGGACACCTCCACACTCAGCTAGGAGGAGCCAGGGATTGAACCTGCGATCTTTCAGTTGCCAGACAACCGCTCTACCTCCTGAGCCATTGCCGTATTGACCGTATTGATGTAGGAACGTAATGAATTGTAAAAGGGGATGAACACATTGAACACATTTCCCCGCGTTCATGAATCCGGCGGACAGATTTCTTAAGTTTGTTCTTACGAAGTTCGTAAGAAGATATTTAAGAAGACACTTAAGAAAATGTTTGTGAATGAGGTCCATTGTTTGTTCTTTCTAGATTTCCTGAGTCCTCGGTCTCAGCTGTGTTTTCCCTATGAGTCTTGGGCTTGAGAGTGTTGGCTGGCTGGATGGGGTTTCCTGTGAGCTGGTAGGAGCTGAGGAAGGTGGCTAGGCTTGGGGGTCTTGGTTGGTCTGGATGGGGGTCTTTGGTGTTGGTGGATTTTGATGAGTGAGGGAGTACAGCTGCTCTCTCAGGCTCTGCACCGAGCTGTCTCTGTCCTTCAACTCCTCTATGACTGCTTCCTGTGTTTGTCTCTGTCTTGCTGCAGCTCTTTCACCAGCTCTCTCTGAACATCCAGAACCTCCCTGTAACCGTCTCTGTCCCTCTGCAGCTCTCTCACTTGCTCTGTTAGTGCAGGGAGCTCTTTCCTATAGCTGTCCCTTCTCTGTTGTCTGACTGCTGAACGAGAAGAACAGTCTCCCTGAGTTGCACTAGTTCAATTTCTAGCTGTGTGAATTGTTCTTTCATTATGATCAGGGGGGTTTAGTGTTGATGGTGGTTGGTCCTGCTCTATGTTGGTGGGTTCAGTCAGGTTCAGTCAGAGGGGCAGCCTCTGCAGGGCAGGTGGGGAGGACCAGCTCCTCCTCTGATTGTTCCATTTTATCAGCTCATTGGAATTGATGCAATGTACCAGTTGGGAGCTGCTGCAGAAATGTGTCCTGGGCTTGAAACTTAGCAATTTAGCTCAGATTTAGCTAGTTAGCTTAGCACAGTCCTTGATTTAAAAAAAAATTTGGACCAAAAAAGATAGTCCTCAAGTTGCTGTTGTACTCACTTCTGATCGGTGTTTGAAAACATGGATTTTGTCTGTATTCCAGTTTCCCTCCTTTTCTTGCTGTTTCTCTTTACATTCACTCTTTAGATAACATCATACTGCTAATGTGTACACAAATGTGAACTTTCTCTCATTTTAAAAGTGCAAACAATGCAAAACTCTAGGAGGTCATACTAAGCATGACTTCTCCCTCTCTTTCTCTCTCTCTCTGTCTCTCACTCTCTCTCTCTCTCTTTTTCGGTCTCTCTTTTTCTGTCTGTCTCTCTCTCTCTCACACATTTATCACATAATAACATAGACACATTCACAACACACCAATGTCTTGTGGGTAATATATTGTGAGTTTATTTAAATATTAGTTACCGGTTGGGTGTACCTGTTTAATTATGGATTTTTATGTTTGATTGAAGTGCCCTACATGTGATTTTACGACTTGGTTTGGTAAGAATCGGTTTAGGATTAGCACTTTGACGATTAGCCTCTGCTACGTAACGTCTCATTTGTCTCATCGAATCTACACCGCCTCCCTCGTCGAGAGAAACGGCCGGCGAATAACTCTCAGAACGGCCCGCTCCCACCTCCGATCGTCGCTCACGTACAACGACGTCCCTTTTTCCCGCCTTCCCGATCAAACCAGAAATACCCGGAGAAGCTGTACTTCGAGGGCCTGGCGGACCAGGTGAGCCCGCCCATGCAGCTGCAGTCCCACTACCTGCCCATCTACTTCGGCAACGTGTGCCTGCGCTTCCTGCCCGTGTTCGACATCGTCATCCACCGCTTCCTGGAGCTCATCCCCGTCTCCAAGTCCCTGGAGACCCTGCTGGACCACCTGGGAGGCCTGTACAAGTTCCACGGTAAAGGAAGTCTTTTTTTCAGCTCAATGATTCGCACGTTTTATTTTTCTACTAAATAGATGGTTGGGGTCACGTTCAATGTTGCGAACACGCCGGAAAACGGGGTTAGTAAATGGTAGAGAGCAGCGTGGAGGCCGGTGAAAATGTTCTTGTCTTATTTTCATACTGTGTGTTTGCGCGTGTGCATGTGTGTGTATGCGCGTGCATGTGTGTGTATGCGTGTGTCTGTGCATGTGTGTGTATGCGCGTGTGTGTGTGCCCGCGCAGACCGCCCCGTGACGTACCTGTACAACACGCTGCACTACTACGAGCGCCACCTGAGGGAGCGGACCAACCTGAAGCGGAAGCTGGTGCACGCCATCATGTCCTCCCTGAAGGTAGGCGTGGCACGGCTGGCACCGCCCCTCGCTCTCATCCAACATGCTGCTACGTGTGTTGGGTCTGTTGGAGCACTAGTATTTACCTATTTGCCATGATAGTTAGCGAGTGCCTACAAGTATTGGCAGTCGAGTAGTCTAGTTGGGGCTAGACCTAACCCTAGCTGTTCTGGGCTGTTTTGAGTTCAAACCCCAATGTCTCTCTGTGTCTCACTGTTACGCACGGTTTCTAGCGGTCATCTACTGTGGCCGAGGTTCAGGTTTCAGGATTGTCTGTCAGCGTAGCAGCGAGCTCGGGAATCAACGTGACACAAGCCAGCCCCTTTTTCCAAACCGTTTCAAAAGACGACTTCCCAGATGGTTGTGTGAACTCAGCAAGCCTATCTGCCGTTATCTCATGTTAGCATAACTCGGGGGGTTTCCTCTCCTCTCCTCACCACCCCAGGACAACCGCACCCCGGGGTGGTGTCTGAGCGAGACCTACATCAAGTTTGGCATGAGCACCCGCGAGGACAACGCCTGGATCCCCGACGACACGTACTACTGCAAACTCATCGGACGGCTGGTGGACAATATCCTTTTTTGTTACGCTTTGAGTTCTCGAAGGATAAGACGACGTATGGGCAGCCTGGCTGCAGCAGACGAGAGAAGAGAGAGAGAGAAGAGAGAGAGAGAGGAGACAGAGAGAGAGAGAGAGAGAGAGAGAGAGAGAGAGAGAGAGAGAGAGAGAGAGAGAGACAGAGAGAGAGAGAGAGAGAGAGAGAGAGAGAGAGAGAGAGAGACAGAGAGAGAGAGAGAGAGAGGTAGGAGGAGAGCAGCAAAAAAGCGCTTCAGTTTTAATGCGATCTATATATTTTCTATCATGTACAGATCCTGTGTATCAGGGTTTAATTAACTTGCCTAATGAAGTGTTCGCCGTACAGAGACGAGATGCAGAAACACATTCCTTCAGCAGAGTTGTGCTTCAGTAATTACCGGCCCAGCGTACAGTACAGACCCACACCCACACGGATGGCACGTTACAGTCACAGGACATTCAGACGACGCTGATTTCCAAATATTTATCGACTTTAATACTTCCCAGTGTCTGTGTGATATTTATACCACTTTTATTTTTTCTTCGCATGACAGGTAATTCAAAATAATCCACTAAAGCGCCCCGGCCCGGCCCAGAGGATTTGCATTTTAATTATGTGTTTTGATTTACCGGCCTTGATTACGGTTTCTCCCTTTGGCGTCGGGGGTTAATTGTGTTTCCGTGCGGTTTCTGCCGCGCTGTGGACGCGTGTCATCACAAAAACTGACTATTATAATTAGATTCTCTTATTAATGAACGACAAGTTAACTACTTTGGGTTCGCTTTTTTCTCGTTCCCCGAGACCGTCGCGCCATTAGGCTGTAGTGTATATATATATGTGCCGCCTAAAGACGACGGCGCACAATTCACGCGGCGTCGTGCAAAATGGGAATGAAGTTGCTTT
>PIJE02002451.1:12500-20000 GCA_002895965.2 Coryphaenoides rupestris | reverse complement strand
TCCCCTCTCTCCCTCTCCCTCTCTCTCCTCTCTCCCCTCTCTCCTCCTCCTCCTCTCTCCCTCCCCTCTCTCCCTCTCTCTCCTCTCTCCTCCTCTCTCTCCCTCTCTCCCTCTCTCCCTCTCCCTCTCCCCCCTCTCTCCTCCTCTCCCTCTCCCCCTCTCTCCCTCTCTCCTCTCTCCCTCCTCTCTCTCCCTCTCTCCCTCTCTCCCTTCTCCCCTCTCCCTCTCTCCTCCTCTCTCCCCCTCTCTCCCTCTCTCTCCTCCTCTCTCCTCCTCTCTCTCCCTCTCTCTCCCCATCTCTACTCCTCTCTCCCTTACCCTCTCTTAACTTTCTGCAGAGTTGCCACCTGGGTGAATAATGCATTGCATAATGTAATTGCACCGCGATGCATTGTAACCTGCACAAGGCTAACACATCATACACCTCCTCATCACACACCTGGTGTACCAAACGCTGCACCAGACTCAAGACTATTTATAGTTGCGGAAGACAGGAATACAAAAAGATGGCTTCCCTATAACTCCATAGAGCCATATACTGTATATGAGAACGGGACAGGATCCTATAGCTCCACGCTACGTAACCAACGTGCTAACGACGAGAGCCCCCTCGCCGGGTCCGGGGAATTGCATTAGCCACCTCGCCGGGGTCGGTCGACACGGCAACCGTCCACCCGCTGACTGCCTGAGATGTAATTATAGCCGAGGTGTTGTTGTTCGGTTACCACCGGCGTGGCTACGAGACGCTACGAGACGCTTATTTCCTCAGGATAGGAAGGTGTTGGAAATCTGTATCGATCGTCACACTTACGGAGAGCCAGGTGTCTCACCTAGCACCCCCCCACCCCCCCCGCCCCTCCCCCCCCCCCCCCCCGGGGATCAATACAAATTTCAAGCCAAACGGAAACCTCTTCAACCCCGGATTTGCCATTCATATAAATCGAGGAAGAGGAGGATGAGCAGAAGGAGGGCTCTCCGGGATGTCACAATGGCTTTGGCTTCGCCGCGCGGGCTGCGACGAAGCCAACGGAGATTCTTCCGCGGCGAATCGGCTAATCTTTCCTCCCTTGCTCCCTCGGAATCTAATTACGGCCGTCGCTCACTAATCTGGAATTAATTCATTTGAGATGTGAGTGATTGATAACGGCCCGGCGGAGGAGTCACCTCAGGTGCTCTCTGACAGTCAGACCGAGGGGGGAGCTGTTGAACTTGTTGGCCGATCAGCACTCAGGGTTTTTAATGATTCGACGGAAAGGTCTATGATGGCGTCTCCGTCGAATCGCACCGTTTGAAACTGCACGGGAAATATACTCACTTTTCCACTGGCACGAGTCCTGTCATGGAACTAATAGGGAAGCAGAACAATGAATTCCTCTACTTGTTGATCAAGGATCCATCTCTGGTCTCTGTTGTGTCTTTGTCGTGATGTGCAAATTGGATATCGGCAAGTAACCGATGACTATCAAAACGCATTCAAGAAGAATCCATTCATCCTCGCCTCTTATTATCCGAGATATTTTGTCAACCCAGCAATTATGAACGTTCTGAACTTTTTCTATTAGCCGAGCAATTATCGACGAATGTACTTAAGATTCAACATTCGAGAAGTTTAAATCGAGGAAGAGGAGGATGAGCAGAAGGAGGGCTCTCCGGGATGTCACAATGGCTTTGGCTTCGCCGCGCGGGCTGCGACGAAGCCAACGGAGATTCTTCCGCGGCGAATCGGCTAATCTTTCCTCCCTTGCTCCCTCGGAATCTAATTACGGCCGTCGCTCACTAATCTGGAATTAATTCGTTTGAGATGTGAGTGATTGATAACGGCCCGGCGGAGGAGTCACCTCAGGTGCTCTCTGACAGTCAGACCGAGGGGGGAGCTGTTGAACTTGTTGGCCGATCAGCACTCAGGGTTTTTAATGATTCGACGGAAAGGTCTATGGTGGCGTCTCCGTCGAATCGCGCCGTTTGAAACTACACGGGAAATATACTCACTTTTCCACTGGCACGAGTCCTGTCATGGAACTAATAGGGAAGCAGAACAATGAATTCCTCTACTTGTTGATCAAGGATCCATCTCCGGTCTCTGTTGTGTCTTTGTTGTGATGCGCAAATTGGATATCGGCAAGTAACCGATGACTATCAAAACGCATTCAAGAAGAATCCATTCATCCTCGCCTCTTATTATCCGAGATATTTTGTCAACCCAGCAATTATGAACGTTCTGAACTTTTTCTATTAGCCGAGCAATTATCGACGAATGTACTTAAGATTCAACATTCGAGAAGTTTAATTGTCACACACACACACACACACGCAGGATGTAAGATAAGATAGAACTTTATTCGGCCCAGAAAAGGAACCCCACGCGAGCGGATCGGTCGGTGCGGCTCGGTGGACGGATCACAGCCTCCCCAGACACCCCAGAGACCCCAGCCACCCCAGCCGCCCCAGCCAGCCAGCCAACCAGCCAGCCAGCCGCAGCAGCAGCCTGGTGGCTAAGCGGCTTTCCTCTGTCTCATCCGGTGAGCGATAGCGACAGAGATAGGAGCCAACAACACGTGGAACAATGAGATGGGCCCCATCCCACCCCCAATTCCCCTCCCCCCACCACCACCACCAACCCCTGTGACAATCTCAAATGGAGTGCGCCTCTGATGACCACCACCATCACCACCACCACCACCACCACCACCACCCCCACCCAAGAGTAATAAGGTTCAGTGAGCCAGAACCCCGGCGAGAAGCTATTGGTGTGCGAGGACGGGGGGGGGGGCGCATCCATCCATGTCTCTCCGGCATACGACACCGAGGGCCCCCACACAAACTAGCTCTGGGGGACAGCGGGCAGGAGTGTTGAATTACCCGGACGGCGGCGGCACGGGGGGGGGGGGGGGGGGGGGGGGGGGGGGTCAACTCCAGATGAGGCGACGGTTCGCTGCCTGTGCGACATCGGTCTTGTTCCCGAAGCCCCCCCCACCCCGGCGGCCCCCCACACAACAGGGGTCTCTCTCTCTGTGTCCGTCTGTCTGTGTTCGTTGTAGAGCAACACGGCGTGGCGACGGTTAACAGCCGTGGTCGTGTCCCGTTTGCCAGATGTTGGGCGGTCGCGGGCGAAAATAACCGTAATCGTCATATCGCCGACCGACTGTGAATGATTTCGCGCTGATTGCCGTCGAGGAACAAATTTGCAGACGGCGACGTGTTCGCTGTGTTGCGTTGTGTTGTTTTTCCGAAAATCCTTGTTACTCGTTGTTATTCCCAACCGAGGTTTGCCGTGACGTTAACGGTAACCGGTGTGTATGAAAGCCCCGCTCGATACGTTCCCACCGTAAAATAACCCAAAATTACGGAGCCGCGGACGTCGCTGTACCGGGGGCCAGTTTTTAAAAGCATCGCGTGGACAGAAGATCAATCAGTAATGGACGCTCGCCGCCAGCGAGCAACGGAGTAAAAAAATAAAGAATCGACCGCCGCACACCAAATATAATAGGTGAAAGGTAAAGCATTATACTTTAGCTTTAATGGGCTCTGATGATACCACTTAGACACTTCATTTTTGGACGAAAAACACAAACTATTTTTGCTGAGAGCTCCCAGTAAAGGAGAGCGAAGGACAATTATCCACCAGCCACGGAACCGCCGCAGAGTATCTCCTTGACGGAGGCATTCATTTACAAAACCTCACGCATGTCATTAAAAACAACAACGATAAAGCAATCACAAAAACACACACACACACGCACACACACGCACACACACACACACACACACACACGCACACGCACACGCACACACACACACACACACACTAGCACACACAAAGCAATTTGGCGACTGTAGTTTCGGTTGCGAGTGGTGCCGAAAATGAATCATTTTACTGGGGTAAAGAAATCGTACTTTACCCAACAGGAGTAGTTTATTTGTGTTTTTTGGTGTCAGTAGTACTGCATGATATATTGTAGTATTTATAGCGGGGTACACGGAATGCCGGTAGAGAGACGTCATGTGGGCGAGCGAAAGGTTAGCCCTCGTTATGGATTACGCTCCGCGCGGGTACGCGACTTGACAGGGGGAATGTGTGAGCCGTGACGCCAGAACACTGGGGCTCGGGGGTCACAGGGGTCACCGTAGCCCCAAGTGCTGCTTCTATTGTTTCATCTCAGAGACCACGGGGATGAACACACATGAACACACACAGCACACACACACACACACACACACACACACTCTTCTCAGATGCCCCTTGTCGGATTGAGGAGTGAGTCAGTGTGCACAGAACCCACAAGCATGTCTCTCTTTGTCTCAGAACAAGAGGCGGTCGGGTGTAGTAGTGAGTGATACATGCGGCGGTTTGGTGTGGTTGTGCGTATGTGTGTGTGCGTGTGTGTGTGCGTGCGTGTGTGTACGTGTGTGTGTGTGGACGGCCTAGAACCGGGGGTTATCGCATTACAGTCGAGTAACGTTGCGTGGAAGGATTGAGCGGTCACGGCGCAGAAACCCACACTGAAATATTACAGCTATTTCTGCCGAGCATTCTTCCTTTTTTGCGCCGGAGGGTTCTCTCCGTTGTTTAATAATAAATTGTAAATCGCAGCAACGACAGCAACAAAAACTAAAGCATTTCTCTCGAATCCTCCTGTGCTTCTGCTTAACCCTTCTTCTGCGAAAGAAGAAGGGATAGAAATATCGGTGTGTGTGTGTGTGTGTGTGTGTGTGTGTGTGTGTGTGTGAAATCTAATCTAACCGCAAATATTGGACGGCGTTGAGTGTATTCCAGCGCAAGGCCGGCGCGACGATGCCTTGACGATGCCTACTTGTGATGGAAGACCCTACGAGGAGATCCACCGGTGGTAGAGCCATTGCCCGGTGAAGCAGATATTAATCTACCGTTTGGCTACGGAGGGAATCTGCATCGGTCCATTTATCTTCACCGGAGAGAAAAATAGCCTCTCGCCCAAAAACGGAAGCGGCGTCCTTATGACTTGGCTAAATGGTGCGCTCCGGTGAATAAAGAACACCTTTGGGAGCAGCGGGGGATTGAATGATTGAGGAAGTCCCTGGCTTTTTTGTCTCTCTCTCTCTCTCTCTCTCTCTCTCTCTCTCCATATCTCTCTCTCTCTCTCTCTTTTTTTTTTGGGGGGGGGGGGGGGGGGGGTGGTGTCGGTAATGAGGCCAGAGACTCAAAGAGCTGCTGGCAGCCCTACTGTTCGGCGGGGACCGCTCTGTGGCAGACACCCTTTGAAGGCTGCTGATGTGCAGGGTGGTGGGGGGGGGAGGGGGGGGGGGAGGGGGGGAGAAAGGGGGTGAGAGCTGGCAGGTCCCACGTCCCACCAGATGGGATCTCATCTGGCCTTTCCCTCCCCCCCCACCACCGCCACCGCCACCACCACCGCCACCACCACCACCACCACACCACCACCACCACCAACCCCACCTCCAACCCCCCCCCCATCACACAACAGGAGGGCACCCCCACCCCACCACCAAATACCATAGTGAACCAGTAGCCCCAGCTCAAATCGCAGCAAATGAAGATGAGAGGTGTCCGCCTTCACATCAAAAACATCCCCGGCTTCTGAGAGAGATCCTTCCTCTGACATTTAGAGTTTGACTGATGGGCCCGGGGATGGAAAGGTTAGATTTTGGATGTTGTTGGACGGACTACAGAACAGGGGACGGGGGGGGGGGGGGGTGCGCACATAGGGGAATATAGCTGACACAGTGGATACGCGGAATATAAATTGCCAAATTTCAACGGACGAAAAAACAAAGGCAGAGAGCGGACACCACGTCGTGCGGCCGTCGAGAGAGAAAGTTGAAAAAGGCATCCGTTATAAAAGAGCGGGGGCAAGAACTTAGTGTGTGTGTGTTGGAGAACAGGGCCGCCGTGTCAAATCAAAATGCTAATGGGATGTTCACCGTCTCTCCTCCTGCTCACTGAATACATAGAAGGCCCGCCGCGTCCGAGAATCTCTCCCCCTCCACGTGGATGGGGGAGAGAGGTTCGCGCGCGAGGCGTTAAAGAAGAGTCGATGGAATTGCGCCGCCGTGTAGCCGCCGCCACCGCCGCCGCCGCCGCCACCGCCGCCAATCAATCTCCCCTCCCTGTCTCGTTGAGAGAATAATAAAGCGTAGCACGGAAGGGGGGGGGGGGAGACAAAAATGTCACAAACCTCATTTGCAGATCTCTGCTCAAATCGGTATATCCCATTTTGCGCATGATAACATCGGCCAGCCAATAGACGCCGCTAACAGCTCATCCAATTGAGTTTTTCTTCATATACAAATGTGGGGGGTGTGGAGGTGGAGGGGTGGAGGTGGTGGAGGTGGAGGTGGGGGGGGGGATCCTCTCTTCCCCAGGAATCTCGGACACTATCGTCTCGGTGCGTAAATTGGCGAAACAGAAAAGCAATTATTTGGACGGAAACGCTGTCACATGGCTCAGTAATTGAAACGGTTTCATTGCATCTTTCATAGTTTTTTTCCCGCTGATTAATGTCAGAATCCCGGGGCTACCGTCGTGCGCCACCGCCGTGGGCTGTGCTGTCCTGTGCTGTGCTGTGGCTGTGGTGTGCATCGGGGTTTGTTATAAAGAGATTTAAAAAAAATAAACATAATCTAAAACGCATCGTCATCTAATAACCTTCTTTCGGATTTCCAGAAGCATCGGCGAGACCTTAATGTCTCCGGAGAAATTACTTTGCCACTTTCCACGAGCGTGTCCACGAGTTTAACGACGAGCCGACCGCGGCGAGCGCAAAATATACGCAAACCGGATCGATATGGCATTCGGCGACGCGCTGCCGACGAATCAAACGACAGGGCGATGACTGTGTGTTGACGAAGACGGAGAAGAAGAAGAAGAAGAAGAAGAAGAAGAAGAAGGGGTACGGCGAGGGTGGACCGTAAGGGACGTATGGAAAGCCGGAGACAGCCGTCATGGTTGAAGTTATCCATCAGAACTTCCCACCGCTGCCCAAGACGGTTCTGAACGGGAGCGACGATGTATTTTTAGGAGAAGTCACGGCTTGGCTTTTGTGTGTTGGCAAATAACGACCACGTTAACCATGAGCTCTATTGCTCTTCGTCCCCCAAATGATTACTTTGACTTTTTTTCGATGGCACACACATTTCATTTGGAAGAGAAACACCCATTAGTGGTTTTTTGGTAAAACAGTGTTTTTTTCGGGGCCGATTTGTGCACGCTGTAATTTGGGGGTTTTTCCAGGCGGTGGGGGG
Source organism: Coryphaenoides rupestris (assembly GCA_002895965.2). NCBI lineage: Eukaryota > Metazoa > Chordata > Actinopteri > Gadiformes > Macrouridae > Coryphaenoides > Coryphaenoides rupestris. The sequence goes on along the minus strand of PIJE02002451.1, from coordinate 12,764 downwards.
GGGCGATCGGCATGGCATGTTTTTGGAACCGCTTGTATAATTACTTTTGAAATTGGCAATTATCCTCGTCAAAATTCCCCATGTGTGAGTGTCTGTGGCGCAGCGCTTTTCATCCCGGTCCAGGTGATAGCCGAGCCCCGACGACGACAACAAGGACAACAACGACAACGACAACAACAACAACTGGGGAAATAGCTGCAATGCAGGTTGTTGTGTGTGTGTGTGTGTGTGTGTGTGTTCTGTTCACCGACATTAACCGGTAAC
>PIJE02002450.1:52310-61144 GCA_002895965.2 Coryphaenoides rupestris | reverse complement strand
GGAGTAATGAAGATTTTAAGTCATAGTTAAGTGCAGCAGGATAAAAAAAAGAAAATCTAAAAAGTTGCCAAAACCACACAAAAGAACCAAGTCGTCTGGAAAGGTATTATTCACAGCCCACGTGTACCACCCTCACAGTGACCAGCCTTTTCAGGTGACTTTGCCGTGGGCATGTCACTCAGGTCCCGCCCACACCGGAGGGGAAAGCATTCCATTGCTCCCAACTGACTTTGTATTGCGATGAAGGTGCCTCCTCGTCATTTTGTCCTGCTAGCAAACAACAGAAAAATGCCTAAAAGCTGCTGGGCGGTGGGATGCACGACCAACAGGGTTAAAGAACCCAAAACTGAACCTTTAAGAAGACGAACGTAACAATGGGAAAACTGTGGCTAATTGTAAAATGTAGAGGTTGAAGCTAAATAAGCTATCCAGGGCCTGGTTTGGTTTTGCATTAGGTTCAAAGGTGAGCTCACCTGGTGATTTCGGTCAAATACGTAGTTGTAAATATTTTGAAATAAGTGTTCGCAAGGGATTTGGACTAAATCGTGTTTATGGAAATGCTGTTTATGCGCAAGCTACGTGAGGGCTGAGCTATAGGGGCCAACGTTTCAGTATAACAACACCACAAAGTCCCGAGAGATACAATGTGCATCCAAACACTGATACTGACACTGCGAATGCCTAATGATGCACCCACACATCTGCGAGTGTTCCGTGTGTTCTTCTGTAATGTATTTAAAATTATTCATCATTATTCAGGAGCAACTGTTGCTAAATATATTTTATACTGTCAAACATCTGCCATGGTCATTACTTTTACATAATCACAAGGCCAAAATTATTCATAAGATACATAAAATCCCCACACTTTTGAGACATCAACGCTCAGCTCAAATCGAAATGAACATTCGCTGTTCTAAGGGGGAAAAAGTAACCACTTTACAGTAGCCTATACATACAGTGCAGTACATGCCCGCTATGACATCATTGTTTTTAGCGTGATTGAACACAGTCACATAGTATATTATTACATCAGACGTCGATGTTACGTGAGCCATCGTGTGACATCGTTTCAGTCATTTCTGACTTTAAATCACACCCGTGAATATTAATCTCTCTTCTCGCTCACCCTGTCTCGTTCTAGAGCGACCCTGAACACCCGCTGCCACAACTCGGCTGTCTCTCATCCTCCGTTGCACCGCTAGCTTCTACACACCCACAACATGCTCTCTCTCTCTCTCTCTCTCTCTCTCTCTCTCTCTCTCTCTCTCTCTCTCTCTCTCTCTCACTCTCTCTCCCTTGTGTTCTCGCCCTCTCCACTCTTACTCTGACCAGACGGTCGCTAATAGGAGTTTATTTTTAGTGAGTGTGAGAGTGTGTGTCGGTCTATGTGTGTGTGGGTGTGTGTGTGTGTGTGTGTGTGTGTGTGTGTGTGTGTGTTGTGCTGTGTGTGTGTGTGTGTGTGTGTGTATGTCATGCACGTCCATGAGGATGGGGTGAATGTTTCACACTTTCTTAGTAAAGGGGGCGGGGAGAGGATGGAAAGGAGGGGGAGTGGTGCAGAGGAGGAGAGGAGGAGGGAGGGAGGAGGAGAGGAGAGGAGGGAGGAGGAGTAGAAAGGGCAGGCAGATACAGAGGAGGAGAGAAGTGGGGGTGGTGGAAGGAGATGGGTATTATAGACCTGACTGAGGTGGTGGTGGGGTTGGTGCTGTGGTCCCAGAAGGAGGAAAACTGGGTCAGGGACTTGGCTGTGACCTGACCTCTTCCTGACACGCACACGCACACGCACGCACACGCACGCACACACGCCCACACACACACACACGCACACACTTGAATCACATCCAAAGCAGGTCAACGGGCCAATTAGATTGGAGCATTATCAAAATGCAGTTTGTCCCAACCTTCGATGTAAGTAAATTAAAATGGACTTCATTAAACTATCTATCTCTATTGATCATTTTAAGGGTACATCGACTCATCGTAATTCATTTGCACTGTAAAACTGGGCATCACGATAAGTCGATATCTTAATTTCATGACGATACAACACCACTCAACGAGTATTAACGATGATATTGAATTACTGCCCAGCCCTACTAGCCCACATGGATAATTCTATCACATATCTATCTCTCTGCCGGTCTGTCTAGATATGATCTATATATAGCGTGTGATTCTCTGAAGTGCCGTCAACATGGATAATCTGACTAGCAGGGTAAATAATTAACACAGGCAATGTCATTTTAGTAGGAGTTTGCACTTCTGCGTCTGTCGAGTATATTCTTAACACGCGCAGTCTGAAAATGGATCCCAGCTCTCAGAGGTGAGAGGAGGCATCCACTCTCTCTCTCTCTCTCTCTCTCTCTCTCTCTCGCTCTCTCTCTCTCCATCTGCCTCCCAGTTTTGCCTTCCCTCTCTCCTCTCCTCTCCGATGTAGAGGAGTTCACACATTGTGTTAATCAAGATATCGTCGTAATGACTTAATTGCTACAGGTTTCACCACAGGATGGACGCCAACATCCCCCTTAATTGAACTGCAGAAACGGTGTGTTTCTCTCCCCCTCTCTCCGTCTCCCAACCATTCCCCTCTCTCCTCACCTCTTTCTATCGCTCTCTCTGCCTACGTCTCTCTCTCTCACCCCACCTGTCTCTGTTTCTCTCCACCACGCCCTCTCCCCTCCAAACTTGCCCTCTGTCCCCTCCCTCTCATCCTCATCCTGTGCGTGTGGTTTTGCAGCATCATCTACCGCTGCGGCTACCAGGCATTGAGGGGTGTGGCGCTGAAATAACCGCCTGCGTGCGACTAGAGGCGTGACTCTTTCGATATCTAACGATTCGATTTCCATTCTCCATTCAAACTCGATTCCTGACTCAGTCCATAGGGGTACTGATTTCAGGATCTACTCCAGTCCACTGATTCGCTAAGACAGGCGGTGGGGCAAATGATGAAATGATGAAAGCAGAGTAAAGTGTGTGCAAGATAATGTTGTATTGATATTTAAGTTCTATCAACCGAGCGATAATGTAAAGACACAAGGGCTAAATGTTTTAGTGAATCGATTCAGCACCACCAGCATCCACCCATACCCCTTCTCAGCCCAGCAGACAGCCTGCTGCACCCGACCCCATGGCAGGGGGGGGGAGAGAGGAGAGGAGTGGGGTATGCTTGGAGTAAGTTGTATGTCTCATCGTAATCGAAGCACCCCCACCGACCACCACCATTACCCCTCCTAAGTCACACTGAAAGGCACACACACACACGTAGACACACACACACACACACCTTTCCCCTCCACTTCGCGCAATTTGATGTTTTATTCATGCATCCTAAAGCTGACATTTTTCTGTCAATTTAGTCGGAGGCGGCGCTACGTGACGGACGACTCCATAACGACATATCCCTCAGATACAAAAACTGAGACGCAGATCTGGCATTACACAGCACGCCGAGCGAGGTGGCGTGGAGGCCAGCGGGGAAACGGGGATATGTATATCAGACACATGTAGGTTTCCCATACATATTTATTATACCCTCGCCGTCTACCCACCAACACAGGATCTGTGGGGCGCATCTTCATGCAAGTCGGGGAGACGTAGCAATACAAATAAGGAGATGCGTCACTGTTGCATCACAAGCCTGTAAACAGTACAAATGTTACTGAGAGATAACGCTGCAAGAGTTACAATTCAAAAACAACCCAAACCAATGAAGCAACCCCGGACCAACCAAGACGCAAGCTGAGATATCTCTCATCAGGTATTCCACAATAGAGCGACCGTGCTGCTTTCAAACAAACACGGTTACCTCGATGCCAAGCCCAAGAGCCTGAACCGGCCATATTTTATTCATAAGCCAGCAGTTCATACCATATTCTCTTTGGTTACAGATACCTGCTGGACAGCAAAGATACCGAACTCTAAGGTGCCGTTATTGGGTGGTGTGTGTGTGTGTGTGTGTGTGTGTGTGGTGTGTGTGTGCGCGCGCATTGCAGGGGTGAAGGGGTATTGACCCGATGTGTGTATAAATTGTGTAAGTGTGTGCTCTGGTCTCTGTACAGTACATGTGTTGATTCAAGCTGGACGTGCTAATCCGTGTTTCTAAATGAGAAGTTACAGATGTCTTCGACCTGTTCCAGCAGCTAACAGGGGAGAGGGAATGGAAGCTCATCTTCGGCTCAACTTTGGCTCAATGTCAGGACCCTAACAAATGACTGGTGATTAAAAAGAGGAAATTACTTTTTGGGGGAACTCTCATATACTGCAAGTGGTGAAAGCTAGCAAAGATGAACATAGAATGATCATATTTTGTAAAGCGTATATATATCTATGTATTACAAGAGCATGTTTATATGGATGTAGCTTGTGTATGTATATATATATATACTGTATATATATATTTATATGTATATGTGTGTGTGTGTGTGTGTGCATTCTCCTCTGACTAGTTTCTGTTTACCTTGGGCTCATTAATATGCGTATATGTCAATTCTATATCATGTATTCTATCTATTTCAAGGTTGTGCCAAATCGAATATCTGAATGTAAAGCCCATTTAAAAACTATTTAGTTCTTGTTTTTGCCTTTAGTTGTCCATGTATGTGCTGTGGACTGACTTAGTATCTTTGTCACTGGGCACAGGTGGCCAGGTTTTGTCAACGCCTGCTCCAGGGCTGCATGGCTGCTATCCATCCACACATCTCTTGTTGTTGTTGTTGTTGTTGTTATGACACATAACAACGGTGAGAGACACGTTGACGAGGCGTGAGCGCAGGGCCCACAAGGCTGAGAGGAGTGAGAACATGATGGAGAACCTTGACCTCTGCACGCTGTACGTGGAGATAAGAGCGCCGGTACAATGCAGATCAATAGGCAGACAGACAGGAACAGCAGGGCCACGTCGGTACCACATGGACCAGGAGGAGGGCTTTGTGCGTGTGTGTGTGTGTGTCTGTGTTAATGTATGTGTTTGTGTTAATGTATGTGTTTGCACACTGAGGATAAGGTGAGATTTGTTCAGCGAGCTGTGTGTGTGTGTCTGCCTTACTGTATGTGTTTGTGTTAATGTTAATGTATGTGTTTGCACAATGAGGATAAGGTGAGATTGTTTCAGCGCGCTGTTGTGCGTGTATGTGTTAATTAATGTGTTTGTGTTTATGTATGTTTGCATACTGAGGTTAAGGTGCAAGAAACAGATTGTCGGTCTGGTTCAGTGTGTGTGTGTGCGTGTGTGCATGCGTGCGTGTGTGTGTGTGTGTGTGTGAATGTGTTCCCTCGTTTATTAATAGAACTATTTAAGAAAAAGTACAAGCCTCTAACTTCGGCTATTAATCAATATAAACACACACTGGGTTTAGACTGGTTAATGTAATTCTGGCACGAACAATGGAATTAAAATCAGGGGAGAACTCGACATGGGGAGGCTCAGGACTCATTTATCAAAAAGTTGTCTCTTACTAAGTTTAAGCTTTATTTAAAGGATGCCTTCAAATAATTGATCTGAATGTGTGTGTGTGTGTGTGTGTGTGTGTGTGTGGATGTGCATATCTAGGTTGCAACAACGGGTGGATTTGCGTGCGGATGTGTGTATCTAGGTGCCCTCCTTGATAACAACCAAAGTGCAAGTGCGCAAGTGCATAACACGAACAATTTGTGTCATTAAGCATGTACTATGCATTTAATTAGCATGTCATCAGCATTCCTCATGTAGCAGTTGTATCATTAGGGCTTTGGCCTACTAAGTTAACGTCGGGTCAGGTTCAAACCTTGGGTTTATGCGCAATCCAGATCTATCAAAAACACATGCAAGCACACACACACACACACACACAAATACACACCCGCATGAGTATACACACAGACAGCCCCCGGCATACTCGCCAGCTCTTTAATTATTAGGAGGTGTGTATGCGGGAAGAGGGGTGGGGGTGGGGTGTGTGTTGTGGCGGCGGCTGTATTGTTGAGATCGTTAGAACAAGAGAGAGAATATTCACAAGCGCACCGACCGGCTCACAACAAAGCAGCCAGGGAAAGAAGTGGTAAAAAAAAAGGCTGTGAGCTTATCAATAATAAAAGCTTGTATCAGAAATACCTGTGGAAAGAAGAATACTATGAGGTAATGGACAGAACTTGACAGCTCTACTGTGGAAACAGAGTGTGTGTGTGTGTGTGTGTGTTGTGTGTGTGTGTGTGTGCTATCCTTGGCTAGTATTCTATTGTGTCTCGATTTGTTTCTTTCATTGATTTTTTGTTTATCTGCTAATAAGTGTTAATGGGGCTTTTAAATGAAACCCCATCCCTTCTCCCCCTCTCTCTCTCATCCGGTCTGTCTTTTCTGCCTTTTTCTTGGAACACACACAAGACAGATGCAGGTTTGTCGTCATGGAAACCTTTCGCTGGGTACAGTTAAGAATGTGTGCGTGTGCATAAGCAAACAGACATGCCGCACGCACACACACACACACACACACACACACACACACACACACACACACACACACACACACTATGGTCATTCTGTTCCTTTGAGAGTGCTGTGTCATGAGTTAATTTCACCAAAGTCACTTCCTTATCTCATTGCCGAGGTGGCCTCTTTGTTTGTGGCATGTTTGAATATGAATAGATGTTTGTATGACTATTTGCATTTGGTAAAAGTATATGATTGGTGTTCAATGAGGCATCTGCATCCCAATAATCCATAGACGGATGAAATATACAATCTGACAAGCATTTAAAACAAGTGTGAATGAAAATTACCATCATTCACCCCAGGGGCGCGTAGAGCCGAGGAGCATATGTTACGACGTGATCTTCGTTCACGATTATTCTTCTGGCACATTTTGTATCCCACATTAACAGATTTTGTTAACAGTTGTTTCACACACACACACACACTCATGCTTCACTACACACACACACACACACACAACACACACACAACACACAACACACAACACACACACACACACACACACACACACACACACACACACACACACACACACACACCAGTGGATATCGGGCACATTCAGAGAGAGCCCGGGGAGCTGGCACTCACCAAAGTCCTCTTCCAATCAGATTCAAGCCCTCAGTGTTTATAATTACATTTAATATGCCGGGTCACGGCATGCAGCACAAGACCCTGCTTGAGTGCAGTGCATGACCTGAACTGCACTAAAGACCTGACCGAGGAGCCAGGGAGCAAGGCAGCAACCCTGGTCCTCAATCTACTGCAACTCATCATCTACATACAGGAAACACGTAGCCAAGCAATGACTGAATAGATTTTGGATTTTGGACATATCGCCCACAGCCCTACAACTGAGCAGTGACGGACTATTACTATCACAAGTCTTTCACACAAGAATAACGTGTTACAGCAGACTTGAACATGAACTATGAGCATAGCGTGACTGTGTCTGCCATAGTGACGCTGTATATAGCTTCATGGCAAGATGCATCTAGGAATAGTGGCTATGGTATGTGTGTGTGTGTGTGTGTGTGTGTGTGTGTGTGTGTGTGTGTGTGTGTGTGTTGTGTCTATGTGTGTGTGTATGCATGCATGTGTTTCGTTTTTGTTATTCAAGCCCCAAATACATAAAATACATGCATATAGACTATGTATTTATTAGATGGTCTAATTATCTATTTTAGCTCCCTGGCCTTCTATAATCTCTAGAAGCTAGAATAACTGTTTATTATGACTATCTGCACTGGGTTTCTGTTGTCGACTGGGAGTTTATTGTTTTGTTTTGTCCTAGTTGTGCTGCAACAAAGTCCCCACGGGGATAGTAAAAGTAGCCATCTATCCATTTATATGGAGAGTATATATACATGGATGGTATGGTATTTATATAGCGCTTTAATTCAAAGCGCCTCACATTCAGTGATTCATACGCCAACAGCGGCTTCAACTATGGAAAAGGAACAGCCAGCTCGTCGGGAGCAGTTAGGGTTAGGTGGCGTCTTGCTCAGGGGCACCTCCACACTTAGCAAGGGGGGAGCCGAGGTTCGAACCAGCAACCTTCCAGTTGCCAGACAACGACTCTGCCTCCTGAGCCACTGTCGCCCTATGTCTTTATACAAGAGTTTATAGAATTGACGTTTTATGTACTCTATGTTTGAGAGCGTGAGCATGTCTGCACGTGATCACACCACACACACACACACACACACCACACACACACACACAAAACATGCATGTGCCCGTACGTGCACATGCGCGAGCAGCGTACGTGCACTGCTCTCCCCGAAGGATCGGATAAGAGGGGAGGCGAGAGCGGAGAGGAGAGGAGCGGACGTCAAATTAGCATGCCCGTGCCGCCATATTGACAAGGTCATCTAAGCAGCTCTTTATCCCCCAGCTTCCTGGGATCAACGGCTGAGACTCAATACAATCTCCTCCACGTTCTGCAGCATCCCACCGTCCCCACGGCAACAGGAGCCACAGTTCATGCATGGAAAAAAAAAAGGCTAGAGGACACGCATCTCAGTGTGTGTGTGTGTGTGTGTGTGTCTGTGAAGTGTGACAGAGGGGCCGGGGGGGCATGTGGTGTGTTTAGTGCGTGTGGTGTGTTTTGGTGGTATAAGAGAGTGTGTTGAACCTGGGTGTGCATGTCGTGTGTGTGTATGGGGGGGCTTGTGTGTGTGTGTTGTGTTGTGTGTGTGTGTGTATGGGTACGTGTGTGTGTGTGTGTGTGTGTGTATGGGTACGTGTGTGTGTGTGTGTGTGTGTGTGTGTGTGTGTGTGTGTGTGTGTGTGTGTGTGTGTGTGTGTGTGTGTGTGTGTGCATATGAAAAAGACTTGAGAGAGGTTGTCAAAGTGCCGCTTCTTG
>PIJE02002450.1:22310-47310 GCA_002895965.2 Coryphaenoides rupestris | reverse complement strand
AGCCTCACCCTTGTCTCACCCCATCTCACACTGTCTCACCCTCCAACAGTCAGGCGCCATTTGGCAGGCCTTAGTTGTCCAAGGATCAGACAGACAGATGGACTGACAGACAGCCCAGCAGACAGGTGGGCAGGCAGACAAATGGGCAGACAGACAGACAGACAGACAGACAGAGTGAAAGGCAGGCCGACAGAGAATGGATGGACATGGGCAGAATGATGGACAGACACAGTGACATACAATGGTGAGACAGACAGACAGACAGATTCACTGACATACACATGCTGACAGACAGACAGAGACACTGACAGACACACGATGGACAGACAGAAAGACAGGCGAGGGCGAGCCAAGAGCCTCGGCTTGTACGAGCAATGGGGGCTGAACATTGATTATTGAACAGGTTTCTGATTGTGATCGGGTCGGGCGGTTTGTGTGTTTGTGTGTGTGCATGTACTGTACATGCTAATCGCTAAGCAAGTGCTTTCATAGCTGATATCATGAGTTAGTTGTTATAAGCCTTCTTATAATCACTCGGCACAGTATAACAAAACTACTTTTTTCGGTGTTTAACTACACAAATACCTTACGAAACACAACGATTATGAAACACAACGATTATGAAACAACGATTATGAAACAACGATTATGAAACGCAACGATTATCAGAGTTTTCAAATGTGAAAGTATGCATTCAGGCCAGCATCTCCAGTGTCAGGTCAAAGACTTTAGTACATTTTTAATAGCACACTTATTCGTATCTGTTAACAGTTAATGACCGGTTAACGAGGGTCAGATATCGGTCAGAAAAAGAAAAAAAACTGGAAAAGATTTGCATCCCGAGTACACACACACACACACACACACTCTATGCCACTTTCAGGTTGTGGCCCATTAGTGATCATTACTGAGACAATAGAGAGAGGGAGGGAGATTGGAGAAGGGAGCGAGAGAGCGAGAGAGAGATCACAAGAGCGAGAGACAGAGAGACTGAACGCACGTCTTCAGACGGCACACACCTCACATCACATCCATCCACGGCGTCAATGATTTGCCTGCAACACCGAAGCCGAACCCTTCAGCCGTGTTCAGTCCTGACATTTCAAATGACAGTCACTCATTAGCCGTACTGCTCACGGTACGGTGGCTGCAGTGGAACACAGCTCCAGTGTTAGAGGGAAAAGGTCTGGTCCATTAGGAGAAGCACACACACACACACCACATGCACACACTCACACACAATCACACACACTCACCGAAGCAGAGTAACAAGGAAATGACACCGCCACGTGAGGTCTTATAAAAATTCGTTAATCATGTTCCTCTCTTTGACTCTCTAAAATATAATGAGCAACGGTCAGAGATTACCAGCTGGGGCCTGGTAGGCAAGGAAGCACTGATCTCTATTACACACACACACACACACACACACACGCACACGCACACGCACACACGCACACACCAGTTAAGATAAGTACGTAGCCGTGCCTGCACTGCAGTGCATGAAAGCCGAAGAAGAAGTGAAGCAGGAGATTGAATGATCAGTCTAGCATGTAGGATGAGAAAGCTCAAATAGTGTCTGCAGAAACAACCCGCCCCGTACTCATCTGTCAGTCTGTCAGACCATCCTCTCTCTCTCTCTCGTTCTCTCATCGCTCTCTCACTCATCAACTCTTCTCTCTCACTCTCTCTCACACACACACACACACATACACACACACACACACACACACACTCAGAGCGGGACGTATGAAAAAAGAACAGAAACATAACGGCCAGCATGCACGCATTCATTTTCTACAGTTCTCATCACCGAAAGCTCCAGCACATCCCGTCTCACCCAGCCTCACCCCGTCTCACCCCATCTCACACTGTCTCACCCTCCAACAGTCAGGCGCCATTTGGCAGGCCTTAGTTGTCCAAGGATCAGACAGACAGATGGACTGACAGACAGCCCAGCAGACAGGTGGGCAGGCAGACAAATGGGCAGACAGACAGACAGACAGACAGACAGAGTGAAAGGCAGGCCGACAGAGAATGGATGGACATGGGCAGAATGATGGACAGACACAGTGACATACAATGGTGAGACAGACAGACAGACAGATTCACTGACATACACATGCTGACAGACAGACAGAGACACTGACAGACACACGATGGACAGACAGAAAGACAGGCGAGGGCGAGCCAAGAGCCTCGGCTTGTACGAGCAATGGGGGCTGAACATTGATTATTGAACAGGTTTCTGATTGTGATCGGGTCGGGCGGTTTGTGTGTTTGTGTGTGTGCATGTACTGTACATGCTAATCGCTAAGCAAGTGCTTTCATAGCTGATATCATGAGTTAGTTGTTATAAGCCTTCTTATAATCACTCGGCACAGTATAACAAAACTACTTTTTTCGGTGTTTAACTACACAAATACCTTACGAAACACAACGATTATGAAACACAACAATTATGAAACAACGATTATGAAACAACGATTATGAAACAACGATTATGAAACACAACAATTATAAAACGACGATTATGAAACAACGATTATGAAACAACGATTATGAAACGCAACGATTATCAGAGTTTTCAAATGTGAAAGTATGCATTCAGGCCAGCATCTCCAGTGTCAGGTCAAAGACTTTAGTACATTTTTAATAGCACACTTATTCGTATCTGTTAACAGTTAATGACCGGTTAACGAGGGTCAGATATCGGTCAGAAAAAGAAAAAAAACTGGAAAAGATTTGCATCCCGAGTACACACACACACACACACACACTCTATGCCACTTTCAGGTTGTGGCCCATTAGTGATCATTACTGAGACAATAGAGAGAGGGAGGGAGATTGGAGAAGGGAGCGAGAGAGCGAGAGAGAGATCACAAGAGCGAGAGACAGAGAGACTGAACGCACGTCTTCAGACGGCACACACCTCACATCACATCCATCCACGGCGTCAATGATTTGCCTGCAACACCGAAGCCGAACCCTTCAGCCGTGTTCAGTCCTGACATTTCAAATGACAGTCACTCATTAGCCGTACTGCTCACGGTACGGTGGCTGCAGTGGAACACAGCTCCAGTGTTAGAGGGAAAAGGTCTGGTCCATTAGGAGAAGCACACACACACACACCACATGCACACACTCACACACAATCACACACACTCACCGAAGCAGAGTAACAAGGAAATGACACCGCCACCGCCCGCCACACTTCAGGACCCCCCCCTCACCCATTAGCAGAAGGTGCAAAGAGGTTACAATTTACAACTGGGTCGTTAAGCCGTTCACACAGCGGCGTCAGATATGTGTCATTAAGTTGCCAGTGAACCCAACATTGTGGTTTTTCTGTTTAGTTTTAATCATTTTCCATATGTCTTCTATAATCTTCAACATCGTTGTTATCTACACCATTTTGTGGACAGCATACTTCAGACAAACAATCCGTTGTTTTCTCCAAGTTTTTGAACGTTCGTTCCACTGTGCTACCAACTCGTAAAGTTGTGATGATTTATTTTTTCATTTTGATAATTAATATATTTAATTTCAAAATGGAACTGAAAAGGGGGATCCGCTGACACTTTGAGTAGCAAGTAGAGGTTAAGGAATAAGGAGGTTAAGGAGGGGGATCATTGAACTCCTGTCCTGTTACACGTGTTCTACGATGTCAGCAGACAGAGTGGTGTTGAGATGCAGCCGGCAGCAGCAGAGGGAGAACGACAGGTGTAGACGAGACACCGTCAGGGTGATGAGCTACAGGAGAATGTCAGTCTCCCCTCCCCCCCCCCTCAAAGCTCTGAGGCCTACGCTGGCTCCGCCCCTCCTGATGGACGCCATCATGGGCGGAGACAGCTTCAGGTAACATCATCAGTAACATCAACCCTGGCTTCCCCTGCCCAACGCAAGGGAACGCAGTTTGTGTGTGTGTGTGTGTGGTCATTTGTTGAAAATGTCTTCAAACGGTGAAATGCGTGGACGGAGAGAGAATGTCACTCGTGCCCATCAGAGAGAGAGAGAGAGAGAGAGAGAGAGAGAGAGAGAGAGAGAGAGAGAGAGAGAGAGAGAGAACAGAGATGTTGAAACTGACACGTCACTCAAGCACTTTAACTGGCAGAAACACACGTTTGCATCTTGCCTCTATTTATGTGACAGGCAAAGGCACCAGCTGGTGAAACCCACTCATGATTGTATTCACTGGGACCATGTGACTAGAACAGGAGAGAGGGGGGGAGAGTCGGAGAGAGGGAGAGGGAGTGAGTGGGAGAGATGGAAAGAGAGAGACAGAGAAAGAGAGAGAGAGAGAGAGAGATGGAAGAGAGAGAGAGAGAGAGAGAGAGAGAGAGAGAAGAGAGAGAGAGAGAGAGAGAGAGAGAAAGGCACAGGTGGAAATGCTTGTCTCTGGGGCCAAGCGGTGCACCATTAAATGCACGTTGAAATGGAAGTCTGAACACACACACAGACACACACACACACACACACACACACACACAAAACTGAAAACTGAAAACCCCCGACACACACGCACCCCCCACACAAACAGTAACTCAAACCTTATCTATAATTAAAAAGATGTCAAAAGTGTTCAAATGACAAATAATTTCACGACGTGGGGCACACATCACTCCCGCATAATGAGGTCATTTGATATATTTTGACACACGCTGGGCTCACCTGAGCGGATCATTTCACACACAGCTCGCCTTATCACGGCCACCAGATCAGCCGTCATCACAACGTCAAATATGTACCCCGCTATCCTCATCCTCATCCAGAACCCAGTCCCGTCTCCCATCTCTATTATTAATAGGCTGCGTACAGCAGTGAGGTTCAAATCCCCCGAAACACCAGAATAATTGAGACAGCGGGAGACCTGAGGTTAGCTGCGAGGAGCTGCTTGGAAACGCTGCCTCACAACTCCAGATTGACTCATAAATATAAAATATACAAAAGATAGCGGGGCAAGGCATGAATAAATAACCATTTTCTTCACACCCCCGAAAGCATCTCAAAGCATCTGTTAAACAAGGTGCTAAAAACTGGTCCAGTTGGACGGCCGATTGGCCAATGGGAGGGAAAAAACCCCCAAACTGGACTTTCAAAGCCTCTGACTGTAAGAGTGTGGTTGAGGATCTGAGGAGGGAGAGAGAGATTGCGAAGGACATGAATAAATAATGATTATTTAAAAAATTCCAATTACAGTCTGCCAGAGTCTTAGTGTTGTCGGGGATGACTCAAACAATAAAAAGATTGGTTCATGCCTCTGCGCATCTCAATCAAGTGAGAAAACTATCTGTGTGATTTTTCATTATCATAAACTCATTTTATTTCCTGTTCACTTTTGACTGCATTTTGAAACGGCATATAAATAAAGTTTGATTGGTTACATTGAATTACGATTATTTTACAGCCACGGTGCAGCAGTGATTTGAAAAGCGGAATGCCCAAGTCGTCCCTAGCCTAATATAAACGATAGATTCATGGGGAGATGCAGAGGTCTGTCCACAGGGTGTGAAACTGCGACCACATTTAGTTGGTAATGAGATATAAAATTTGAATGGGTCGCATTGGTGCCAGTAACAAAAGTTTTACCAAAGTTGTTTTATTTTTGTTTTATTATTTTCTTATTTCATTCTAACAGTAATGTGTAGACTATTTGACTGATTGATAATACTTTTGTTAATAAAAGTAGATTAAAACATCTGCCTAGCCTGCACATCATCTTTCTCTGTATTGGTCTGTCACTCACCCTACCCTGATTGGAGACATTTGAACGTAACATAGGCTACGCAATCCCAGTCCATCCATGAGAGTTTTTTCAAGAATTTCCTTAGGGATCAATACAGTTTTATCTTATCTTATATTATCTAGCTAAGGGTGTAAGGATTCTCAAACCTAGACCGAAATCGTGATACAAACGTGCACAATCTTGTGTCGCAGTTCCAGAAGACGAAGCCGCGACACACGCCCCTATAACTCGGGATGGGGATCAAGGTCTGAACCGAATCATGGATTTGGAGAATAGTTACACCCTTAATGCCTGCTTGTGCTATTGTAGCAGTGTAGCTAATTGATTTAGCTGACATCCATTATTTCTAATTTGTGTTCATGTTTCTAATAGAGCACAGAGAACAGTTAAAAAAAAGGAAAAACATTTTGCACTTTGTTTCTCTCAAGTCAGTCAATCTTTTAAAATCAGTGTAAGAACAGGGTTTGCTAATTTCAAAGATCATCAGCCTGCAGCATCAAAACATCAAAAAAATGGTGAGACCAAATGATGCTGGTGCCACCAACTCAAAAGGTTGGTAGCACCAGTGCCACCAGTGGAAACCCCTGCAGCAGCAGTTATAGACATGCATCTCTGCTACCACCCTCTGGCTAAATGGTGTACTACACCCGTTTAGCTGTTTCCCCAGTAGAGATCTCTCCACCCCCAGGGTCAGACAGATGGCAGGGGAGTGGGATGAGGTCATACGAGAGAATATACTGTAGTCCTTAAATATATTCCCACTATACACATGCCACCACTTTCCACACTGAATACACGCTTACAATGCACATTCAAATGTGTGTCCGCACACGCACGACACAGCACATCTACTCACGGCACACAGACACACCACCAGACACGCACACACCCACCCACTACACAACAAATGCAATACATTACATTACGTTATGGCTCATTTTTGGCACAGCCCTTTTATCCCAAAGCGACTTACAAGAAGGACATTTGTCAAGACGAGAACGGACAGGTTCTGCTTTCATCATGAGCTAGAAGTGGAGACGGGCTACCCGGCTATTTGAGTAAAAACTAATATCCTCCCAATGCGGTGTACACAGCAGCCACAGGTATGAACTCATTTTGTTGTGATAAAAACTTCCCAAGTGAATTCTGCAAAGCTACTACGCCATCTACTGGTTAAAAGAGAGAGATACAACTTTGACAAAACTACAATGTGCTCCGTCCATGGAGTGTATACTGTATATGCTACCTAACTTGGTAATAAACGACATTTGGACAGCATAGGCACAATGTTAGATTTAAGGCCCTGTTGGTCCACTTGTGCCCCATATAGTGCACTTTTTAGTCGTGCATGAATTTGGACGCCTATTTAGTGCTACTTAACTACTGCTAAATACTACTTACTGTAATACCCATACCCATAATGCACCCTAAAAGAAGTGATGAACACTTAATGTCTGTAATATATCCTATCATGCACACTCATCCAATAGAAATGCTCTGGACCAGCACATACAGGTTCTTAATGCAAATGAGACATCACAGGGCATCGAACACGTCAGCTTGTTAATGCGACTAATACATGTCACAGGTGAATAAATTCCCAATAAACTGAGGGAATACAGAATGAGAGAACACGTGTTCAAACAAAGCCTGATATAGGCTGATAGGCTGATCTGGGTGGACGCTCCCACTCGTGATGTCATAAGCTGGAGTTTCTGAAACCGCTTGGAGCGGCTAATCACACTCACACCTGGTGGTTATAATAGGAGCCCTTTAAAAGCTAACATGACACCCAGTGCTCTGACCATTGAGGTGCCGGAGGCCAGATCAGCAGAAGGTGCCCATCATTAGGCTACCCACAATGGGTGGGCACTTGGCGCTGAGCTAGAATACAGTCCCTGGCCAGTCTATTGTTCAGTCAAAACATTATTTTTACGAAGCTGCATCAACCAGTAGGGGGCAGAATCAGACCAGTAAAGCCTGATCACTTCCAGGTAAACTGTGATTATATAATACTGTATAGCTCACCGATCACATCATTTAAGTATGATTAAAAAAATCATAAAAACTGCCAACTGTAACTGCAGAGCCAGCAATATAACAGAGAAACCTATTAACTGTTACCTTAACCTATTACCCTTAACTGTATAGTAACTCGATCAGCAAGACACATAGGCCTAGTATTGCTTGTGATTACTTGTATCATATTAGTGATTCTGGATTAATAGTTGGCGAGTATATTGTTCATCACAATAATATCAGATAATAACAGCTAAAAGAAATCATGAATAAAAAACTACTCACCTATGAGTAATGTTAGGTAATCAGATACTGTATTTGCTGGAGGGTTTAAAAAAAAATGAGCAACCTTTATATGGAAAAAGTACAAAGTTTCATATTTCAGTTCTGTCTCTCAATTATTCTCCCTCTCTCCATCATGTCTCTCTCTCGCTCTCAGCAGTGAACAAACTCGGGTTAAGCAAGGACACACACGCCTACACAGAAACAATGGAAAGCTGAATACTATGGCATGGGCGCATGCTTCCTGTAATTCTTTTGGTCCACTTTCTCAGGTTCCACTCACTGCCTCCTCCAATCACACGCTTCGCTTCCACACTCGCATCTCACATCTAGTGGGTTTTTTTCCACTGTTTGATATCGTTGTGGGGAGATGTACACACACTGTCATTCCATCACTCCATTAGATCAGCCAAGTCACCACAGAGGAGAGTTGATGACACACTGCACTGGAAAATACCTGACAAAAAACTCGGTGTGGAACGAACACACACACACACACACACACACAAAAACAAAAAGAAGATATGCACTAAACTGTACACAAACTAGTCTCTGAACTTGAGTCCTCACCTTCCGATACACAACACCGAGGAGGAGGAGGAGGAGGAGGAGGAGGAAGTATGTGTCAGACATCATGCCTGCAGCTATAATGTGGACGTGGAGACAGGCGATCGAACCCAGTATACCTTTGAGGCCGGATATGAATTTCAACATCATCCAGACGGCGATAGAGGAGACACAGAGAACGCACAACGGGAAAACAAGAACGGAAAGGGAATAACAAAAGCTGCAGGACGGATCGAGTCGACGCTGAACCGGAACAGAGATTTGACACGATGGTGGAGTCTCCCGGGTGGAGGTGGTGGGGGGGGGGGGGTTTGACAGCTGGCGTTCACCGTCATACTTCCAACCCCACCCCAGCACCCACCAGGAGGAGTCCTGTCTCCTCAGCCCTGCACCTCCTCACAGACATCCAGCAGCGTGGTACATGACAGCTCCCAGCCCCCCCCTCACCTCACATCGTCACCACTACAGTTCCCAGTCATGAAAGCCCGGCCTTCTTTGGGAGAGGCTTCCTTTGACATCAAGTGCTTTTATCCAAAGTGCTTTAAACTGCCTCACATTCACCAATTAGTGCACCCATTCATACACACATACATGCACCCATAATACACTGATGGCGGTGTCATCAGTGTATTATGCAAGGCAACAGCCAGCTCCTCTAGAGCATTCAGGATTAGGTGTCTTGCTCGGGGAACCCTCAACACTTGTTGAGGGTTAGAGGGGGGAAAACCTGCAACCTTCCGTTTGCCAGACAACCGTTCTACCTCCCGAGGCCCTGCCACCCACAACATGTACATGGACATGGTACATGGAGCGACACAAAAGCTGAAGCAAGGGGAGCTAAACTCAATGACTCAACAGTAAGCCATTGAAATGCGAATTAACATTCAAACATGAGTGAGTTCATGGGCCTCTTTACAAAGATGCAGGTTTGGCATATGCTCTGGGAATCCACTACGAGTTAGGAATCACTGCCCTACAGTGTACAGCATCTCCATACCCCCTGTCTGATTAGGTGCACATAAGCATCCACTATCACTAAATTCCAATACATCAAATAAACATATACAGCATATTATCGAGGTACTAGACATGGCAAGTAGACATGGTGACGGTATTGTGCTGCTTTCATCAAGAAACCTCTCTCTGACACAGAGTGACCAGACGACTGTTGATCTCTATCTCTCTCTCTCTCTCTCCCTCTCGGTCTCTCTCCCTCTTCCCCCTCTCAGTCTGATGTGGAGGCAGCAGGTGCTGAGCAATGTGCTGCCCCACCCTCAGGAGCAGAGATGGAGAGAGGGAGAGAGAGAGAGAGAGAGAGAGAGAGAGAGGAGAGAGAGAGAGAGAGAGAGAGAGAGAGAGAGAGAGAGAGAGAGAGAGAGAGAGAGAGAGAGAGAGAGAGAGAGAGAGAGAGAGAGAGAGAGAGAGAGAATCAAATTTCTCAGAAGAAAATCGAGACAATGGCAGGCGGGTCTCAGAGACCACCCGGATCCAATCCTCATCCTCACACTAAATGGTGTGTGTGTGTGTGTGTGTGTGTGTGTGTGTGTGTGTGTGTGTGTTTGTTGTGTGTGTGTGTGCGTGTGCGTGGGTGTGCGTATGCATGCATGCATGTGTATGGAGTGAGCAACTAATTACCTCCTTAAACTTCCTTTCCGTTGAGTGAAGATAAGGGGAATAGAGCGAGGCCAGTGTGAGTGTGAGCATACATACAACAGCAACCAGGCAGCCGTGCACTAATAAGGCAAGGAGAGCGGGGAGAGAGAGAGCGACGAAGACGGAGACGAAGACGAAGGGGCGTGAAGGATGGAGAAATGGAAAAAGGGAGGACGATTTGGCGATAAGCTTGGCTTGTGGCAGCTCGACGTCTGTGTGGATAACAAAAACCACATGTATTTAATCCAGACACAACGGAGAGACCCAGAAAAGCCTTGTTAATCTGGTTTATCCTTCCTTAATCAATATCTTAAGGGGAACCCGTTGCATGTTGAAACCAGGGCATTACTTCTCTCTGAGCTGGGGCTCTCTCTATTTATCTCACTTCCTCGCTCACTCTCATAGGATCTCTCTCGCTCCCTCTCTCTCTCTCGCTTTGGATCTCTCCCTCTCTCCCCTTCGTCGCCCCTGTCTTCCTCTCCCTCTCTCCCCCTCCTCTCCCTCCTCTCTTTGGATATCCCTCTCCCCTGGTCTCTGCCTCCGTCTCTCTCCCCCACCCTCTAGTTTCCTCTAGGTTTATCTAATTCCACCTCATTAGTCTCAGAGTAGCTGGAGCCTTCATTCCTCTGATAAGAAAGCGGGAGCCTGTTCTCGATACTTCAACCTCATTTCAAATTACCCACGACATATCTCTCTCTCCCCGACACTCTTCCAGGGGTCCGGCGGGCATGCGATGCACATTACATTGGCTGCCGAAATGCATTTCGCTGTCTCCCACACGGTTTTACAACCCTCTCCCGCCCTATATATTGTAAAGGAGTGATGTCTTGGTTTCCTGATGTATTTAAAGTAGCACTTCCATGGTACTTTTTATGGCGGGAGGCACTCTTCCCATGCTCTCCACCTCCTCTCTTCTCTCTCTCTCCCTCTCTTCTCTCTCTCTCTCTCTCTCTCTCTCTCTCTCTCTCTCTCTCTCTCTCTCCTTCTCTCTCCTCTCTCTCTCTCTCTCTCTCTCTCTCTCTCTCCTCTCTCTCTCTCTCTCTCTCTCTCCTCTCTCTCTCTCTCTTTCTCTCGTCTCCATGTCTATCTCTCTATGTCTCCATGGTCTTGTCTGTCTCTGTCTTTCCATGTTTCTCTCATTGCTGTCCCCTACTTCTCACTCTAACTCGTTCGTATTCCTCTTGTTTTATGTCTGTTTAATGTATCTGCATGTGTGTCTGTATGTCTATGTGTGTGACTATGTTAACACACAGTTGCGTATGTGTGCACTACAAAGAATTCGGTAGAGAATGACAATGTGTGTGTGTGTGTGTGTGTGTGTGTGTGTGTGTGTGTGTGTGTGTGTGTGTGTGTGTGTGTGTGTGTGTGTGAAGGTATGATTTACACTTGTTATGGGAGGACCTACAAGAGGGAGTATGGGACTCCCCTGAGCAACAAGGAATGCAATCCAGTCACCCCCAGCCTCGATCTCTCACCCTCTCCTTCCCCTCTCTCTCCCCCCACTCTCTCTCTCTCTGTTTCTCTTACTCTCTCTGTCAACAAGTGGAAAACTCCCCACGGCTAGCCCTGAACTTCAGGCCAGAGTCATCCATCTTCTAAGAGCCCAGCAGCCACGCCAGAGACACTGAGCAGGCTCAGGACATTAATAAAAGTTTCATGTATCAAAGGCACCGCACCCACACGCGTACACACACAGTCACACACACACACACACACACACACACACACACACACACACACACACACACACACACACACACACACACACACACACACACACACACGGAAGATATGGTGTTGAAATAGGTGCAAGTGAACCTGTAGGTTCTCTCATCACAATGATGTAGCCTTCTAGTCACCGTCATTTCATGACATTCACAGCAATTACATAAGGCGCTAGGAACCGGGGGTTCAGATGCAGGTGAATTTTCCTTTATGTCGGTGT
The DNA here is from genome assembly GCA_002895965.2 of Coryphaenoides rupestris. Lineage (NCBI taxonomy): Eukaryota > Metazoa > Chordata > Actinopteri > Gadiformes > Macrouridae > Coryphaenoides > Coryphaenoides rupestris. The sequence continues at coordinate 35,098 of PIJE02002450.1, read as the reverse complement.
GTGTTTGTATGTGTGCATGTGTTTCTTCCAATCCCACGAGAGTTCATGTTTAGTGAACGGGAGAGAACCCACGTAGCCCACTGTTGTGTATGCGTGCGTGTTGTGTTCATTCGTACATGTGTGCACGCACACATGTGCAGACAGCGGAGCGGTGTGCGTGCCTAACAAGCGTGGTCGGGGAATAGCCAGACTTGGCTGAGTTCACACCGGGAGCTTCACGGTACACCAGCTCACTTTGTGGAGGTTTCAGCTCTTTCTGACTAAAGCATCACCTCTCTCTCTCTCTCTCTCTCTCTCTCTCTGACCTCTCCTTTACTCTCTCTCTCTCTCTCTCTCTCTCTCTCTAGTCTCTCTCTCACACTCCTCACTTACTGGTTCTAAGGAACTGCGTCAAGTTGTGGTTCTAAGCTCTCCTGTGATTGGTAGTTTAACTGGTCACGCCTACAAACAGCCTACAAGCAGCCCGCAGCAGTTAGACAAGGCAGCACACGCCAGGCCAGTGGCTCGGTCCACGCCCCCCCCCCGCCAGGAAAATAGCGATGATATTTGCTGCGTTCCCAACCCTCATCTCATCATCACCGACCCTGCAGCCAGCGACCCACCAGGGAACCGTGGCCTCTCCAAGGCCTGTGGTAGGCACCGAGTTTACTCCCACACAGCTAGTGCAGTCTGTGTCGTTGTGGGCGGGCGCGGATCATGCCCAGGGCCGACTGGGCCGGTGCCCGGTGGCCTTCTGACCTCTAGGGGGCTCTAAAACCCCACCCCCTGTGACTTTTTGTCTATGTGTGTTGTGTGTGTGTGTGTGTGTGTTGTGTGTGTGTGTGTGTGTGTGTGTGTGTGTGTGTGTGTGTTTAAATATGAACCAACGAATGAAGGGGTACTCTATTTGCAAATAAGACAAATATTATGATTGGCTTGCTGACTGTGTCATGATGAAGATTATGATGGCGCTGATGGATTGTAACCACGACCGTGGATATGTGGACATCGGCATGGATGGAAAATTTTGACTAACGTAGACTTAGCCAAGACAGAATAGATGACTTTAAAGTTAGCTGAAACTTTTGCACCTTTGAGAGTGTACGATAGACAAAAAATTTACGTGAAAAGATGGTTTCAAATATATAAAATTATTCATCAGGCATAAACATGAACATAACAGTGAAAACAAAGAAACAAAACAAAAACCTGAACCAAGTTGAATGATTCTCCTTCAACAAAGTGCGCACACACACACACACACACACACACACACACACACACACACACACACACACACACACACACACACACACACACACACACACACACACACACACACACACACACACACAGAGCAATTAAAACACAGAACCATACTTTTAACCTAACTGTTTTAGTATTCTGTCTTCCCTTCCAGCAGTCTCCCCTCCCTCCTCCTCGTTTACACACAGAAGTCTGTTCCACTTCCACTCTCTGATATACTTTGCTTACTGCTATTATTACATAATCTCTCTAGAGTACAAGATGGATACAACAGAGAGAGAGACAGAGAAACAGAGAGACAGAGAAACAGAGAGAGAGAAATAGACAAGACAGAAAAAGAGAAAAGGGAGACAGAGAAAGAGAGAAAGAGAGAGATAGACAGAGAGAAAGGGAGAGACACAGAGAGATAGAAATAGACAAGACAGAAAAAGAGAAAGAGACAGAAAGAGATATAGAATAAATATTGAAAAAAGAGAGATGAGAGAAAGAGTGGAAGAGTTAGAAAGAGAGACAGGGAGAATGAGAGGCAGATAGAGAGAGAGAGAGAGAGAGAGAGAGAGAGAGAGAGAGAGAGAGAGAGAGAGAGAGAGAGAGAGAGAGAGAGAGAGAGAGAGAGAGAGAGAGAGAGAGAGAGAGAGAGAGAGAGAGAGAGAGAGAGAGAGAGAGAGAGGCAGATAGAGAGAGAGAGAGAGAGAGAGAGAGAGAGAGAGAGAGAGAGAGAGAGAGAGAGAGAGAGTCCGCTGTTAAGTAAAGACATGAAGATGAAAAAGGAGAATAAGGCAGATGGTACAAAAAGACGGAGGAAATATGCCTCACAGCAGGCAGGCCGACGACGAACAGAAGGGAGACTCTGACCAAGACAGGCATGAACAAATAAGGAAGTGAATTAAATACAGTGTTTGAGTTGTCTGCTGCTGTCCTTTCATGAAAACCCTTCAATGCACCCACTCAGCTGACACTCAAAGACACACACACACACAGACGCACGCACACACACACACACGCGCGCACTAACAGAGACATCCATCTTTTTGTTGATGTGGACACACAACAAATTATTCCTCAAGATTACTTTTGTTTCTGCTGATTCGTGCAGAACGTGTCCAGGCTGGATATATATATATATATATATATATATATATATAGAAACCACACACAGAAAACGTCAACCGTCATATTTTGCAGTCGGCTGCTGCTGCCGTGACCCCAACATTAGCATAGGCAGACAGACGCTACTGTTATTGGTGTTATTGACGAATGGTCTGTCTCTGAGAGGAGTTGGCAGTGGTGTGTGGACCTCAGGATTTATGAGGTGCTCTCCGCAGCGAGCTGAGCTGATAACGGCTGAGCGGGAGGAGACCTTCAAGGACTGATGACCACCAGTGACCACAGAGCAGCTCGCTGAATAAAAGAATAACAAATGTCAAAGGGGTGTGTGTGTGTGTGTTCGCACGTGTGTGAGTGTGTGTGTGTGTGTGTGTGTGTGTTTTCCCATCCTTTGAGTTATTATTGTCCATGTCTCTGGAGAGAATTTAGCTCACACACAAACACACACGCACATTTAATTCCCAGGAGGAACCAGAACTTAGTGAACAGTTGCCGTGGGCTGAAAGAACGGGGGTTTGAACTTGACGAGACAAACTGTAGTGATGGAGAAAGAGCAGCATTGTGCTACGATGATGCTCACTAACTGGCGGCGCCACCTCTGCTAGTCTTACATAAACCCTCCTCAACTTGTGCGGTGTGATGTTGCTGTAAATGTCCCGTGTTTAGACACTGTTTAGATAGACGGCCACTTAAAAGCACCGAGAGAGAGAGACAGAGAGAGAGAGAGAGAGAGAGAGAGAGAGAGAGAGAGAGAGAGAGACAGAGACAGAGAGTGAGGACGAGAGAGAGGGTGACAGAGAGAAAGGGGGAGAGGAAGTGATTAAGTGCAAGAGAAAGATAGAAAGAGATAGCACTCGGGTGACGATTTGCGTTTAAGCTCAAAAGAGCCCCCATTGAAGCAGGAGGACGTAGAAGAGGCTCCTCCTGTCTTCCTGCTCACCTTGGAGAAGGAGTCCCAGTACAGCGGCCCCCGCACGGATACAAGAGGAGCCGAGGCAAGGGGAGGTTGGGAACAGATACGATGGTCCTTATTCTCTGATGGTGGCCATCTTGGTTCAACTAGGGGTGTAACGGTACGTGTATTCGTCCCGCGACTTCACGGTACGGACCTCACGGTTCGGTACGTGCAGCCATACGACGAATACGTCTGAGTCACACTCCAATCCAGAAGGTGGCGATAAAGCACCTCAACGCTGTTTGCCCGACCGCCATTAAGGAACAAGAACAGCAGAAGAAGACCAACACAAGATGAAGCGGACGCTTTCACGTTGACTATAGTACCGCTTCGGCTGGCTTGGAACCAGGGCCAGATGTGATACCAAATAGTACCTGATATCAGGTACTACGTGCTAGTGGAAACACGCAAATACCGCGCCGTACCGTGCCGTAACCGCGCGTACGTGCCCGTGAAAAAGGGGCATAAGACTATGAGTGCAACTGAGACACAGGAGCTAGAAGACCCGCCTGCTGCTTTCAAATCAGCTGTGTGGAAAATGTCGGGTTCTTTAGTGGACTACAGCGGCGATGGAGATCTGTAAAGAGAGATGAAAGCTTGAGTACCTTTAAGAGATGCATATGACCTTCAGATTCACAAAGTTAATCACAAAATGTGATACATTACTCCTAAAGGCACTGATTTGATTTTATCTCATATTTGACATATTTAGTATTTCACACCCAGGAGATGTTATTCAGTTTCTGTAATTGCTTTTTATTTTGCATCAGCCCTAAGGCCGAATAATTGAAACACTCCTTGTTATTATTTATTTTGTAGTATTTTCAGAACATGAGAGCTGCTTTTCAGTTTTGGAGCTTATTGAACCTTTTAGTTTGACGTCATCCAACATAACAACATGTCCTATGGGGACAGTGTATGTTTGCTGTTTACATTTAACTGTAATAATACAGTATATGGAAAAAGTTTGAGTTCTTTATTTTTATAATGAAGTTACCAAAAGTTGCCAGTTTGCAAATACTACCTGGCCTGCTACCTCAGTACCTCCCTACTAGCAGGTTTTGTTTTCCTCTGTCTTTTTTGGGAGGGTTGGGCCTTAAGCTTTGAATGTTTAAATATAGCTTAAGTGGACAAATTGAAACACTGTACAAGTTTATTTTTATTCTATTTATTTGTACTTTTAAACATATAGAGATGCTTTTCAGTTTTGTAGCTGATTGTGACCAATTGCTTTTTTTTTTTTTTATCAGCCCTACATAGAAATATGACCGATGCAAGAGTGTATGTTCACTGTTGTGTTTACTGCTTGATACACTACAGGCCAGGCTGTAACCAACTATCTCAGGGGGGACTATACGACACTAGGTGGAACTAAGTATAACTTGCACTACTGTCTGTTCAAAATAAATGAAAAGAAACCTAGCCTTATGCATTTGGGATTTTGTTGCTTTTTTCCTGTTGTACCGAACTCGTACCGACCGTGACCCCAAAACCGAGGTACGTACCGAACCGGGCTTCTGTGTACCGTTACACCCCTATTCGGAACTCCAGCAGAGTGATGGTGACCGTCTGCTGCAAGGGATCCTAGCTTGTTGCTAATCCAGCAAAATGAATCGTTTGGATTAACCGATTCGGACGAGTCAAATAAAAAATACGTCATGGATGAATCGCTGGAAAGCTAATTCCCAAATCAGTTGTAATGCATCTCTACTGCGATTTATACTCCTGCGGTTCACTTTGTAGTCACTGCAAAAACGTGCGCCATTTCCCGTTGCCCACGTATTTCCCGCTAACCTGTGACTACAGATGCTCCCCAGAGGAGGAGGAGGCGTGGAGGGCCCGGGCTGGCTGGCCAGGTGTTCCATTTCTCACCTGCAAGCTGTTCTCCACAGCTGGCTTTTATAACCCCCCCCCCCCTCCCCCCCACGCCGCCGCCCGCTCCCCCCCTCCAGACCCAGACCCAGACCCATCGATGCGGTGCTGCGGGGCGTTGGGGACCGGCGTACCGAGGCAGGGAGTTAGTGGACCGATGGATCCAGTCTCATCTAAACCCCCACCCTCCATACCCCCGTGAAAAATCTGGGGCCGTTTCTGAAAAGCACCTGGCCATCCCGGTGGATAGATTGTTTGTTTATGTGTGTGTGTGCGTGCATGTCCGTGTGTGTGTGTGTGTGTGTGTGTGTGTGTGTGTGTGTGTGTGTGTGTGTGTGTGTGTGTGTGTGTGTGTGGTGTGTGTGTGGCGTATAAGCCCAGACTTTTCCCCTATTACCGGGAGCTGCTGTCCTGTTTATAGAGCTCCCTCGGTCGTCACACCAGGTTAATTGTTGGACTGACCTTTTTCTGAACAAACTTGGAGACAGCAGAAGGACTGGCATTGGCTCTTAGCATTCACAACACACACACACACACACACACACACACACACACACACACACCACACACACACACACACACACACACACACACACACACACACACACACTGTGTGTTTGTTTAGAGGACTGACATCATCTTAATCTCCTGCAGTGATATAGAGGCATGGAGGGTGGGCCAAGAGAAGCAATTCGATTTTCTATTGTATGAGTTTAATTTCAGGACCCTGGACCCTTTTCACCGCAGGAAGAACACAGGTGTAGCTCATGACATTAATTCTGGGTCCGTTGGATTTAGGTCTGGCAGTGCACCAGTATAGACACAACTAGTCCAGTAGATATACACTGACCACGCTGGTGCTGCGACAGACATAAATAAAACCGACCTCCTTGCCGAACAGGAAGCTACTTCACCCTGCTTCTCCAGGAACAGGAAGTTACCATACCCTGCTATTGACGACCTGTGTGAAAAGGGTCTGTGTTCTTATCAACTTCTGTCGATTGCAGTCTCTAAATATCGTATCACTTATTAAATATCGAATGCAATATTTTCAATATATAAGTGTTCCGTTACCTTTTCCTCTCTCTTCACCCCAGCATTACATGTAATTATATAGGAGTGTAGGCTTAATCATGCGGAGCAAATTATACATCCTCTTTGACACCCACTGTTCCAATTAGTTATTTCCGTGGCTTCACTGGTGACCAGTGAGGTGCAAGTCAACTGTGATCCGTTTTGAATAGCTTACGAAGTATATCAGACCAGAACAGCCAAATCTAGAAAGCAATTTCCTGGATACATTTCTATATATACTGTAGACATCTATATATCTATATCTATAATATTCTGATCGTATCTATAAACATTCTAATCTAACAGCTATGTGCGTTCTTAATTATGGCCCTCATGTAAGGGAACACGGTGCACCTTGCATAATGCATGGCCATTCATTAAGACATGTCTATTATGCAGACACACACACGCTCGCACACTTTGAGCCAACTGGTCCCTCTTCATCAACTTACTCAGCACATTGGCCAAACTTTTGCCAAACTGTATACCCACGGTCAGCCGGTTGGGCATCAGAGCAGGGGAGGGGGGTGGAGAGAGAGAGAGAGAGAGAGAGAGAGAGAGAGAGAGAGAGAGAGAGAGAGAGAGAGAGAGAGGAGAGAGAGAGAGAGAGAGAGAGAGAGAGAGAGAGAGAGAGAGAGAGAGAGAGAGGCCGAGCGAGCACAACAAAGAACAGGGGGGAGAGAGAGACAGAAGGAGAGAGAGCGAGAGAGGAATAAAGTAGGAGGAGGGGGAGGGGGCGCAACACTGTTCATTAAAGTGTCCAATTAGATTGAAACTGCTGCCTCAGGTGTCCGGGTAATCTAAAGGTAGCGGGGAGGGCAGAATAAACAATGATTTTGTGGTCAGCTAACCCCCCCCCCCCCACACTCCCCCACCTCCCCCCACATACCTGCTACCTGTGCGGTTAATTAGCATGCGCTAGGGGACCTCATACGTGATCGGAAAGTTTCAGGCCACGTGCCAACAAGGTACAATGAGACAGGTTTGGCAAAGACTTAGCAGCCTTTAAGAGCAGCAACCTAAGCTCCACAAACTTCTAAACGACGCATGAATACTAACTTTGCAGAATGCTACTGTGATCTTATAACGACAGCCCCAAAATGTCTCCGTCATGACTTAGCAATACGAGTAATCAACGTTCATTCCATCTTTAACCACACATCCAAGCATCTGTTTGGCGAAAACTTCCACCTGTTTCGCATGGGCTGGTTTGAACGCCAGGGCCAGCCAGTGATGAATTACGTTGTTCTGCTTTCACAATGTCGTTCCGTTTTCGTGCCAATAGTCCCCCGCCGTTCCTGAACAGGAAACGGCTTTGTTAGAAACTCACTGGAGGCCGGAGGGAAAGGTAACATTGGGCTCATTTGACAAGCTTCAAATGAGTTGCCACGGTGACAATTTCAGTAATAACCGAATTACGGAAGCAAAATAAAGGAGATACTCTGAGATGGTAATTCCGAAGAGAAAGAGAGAGTGAGTGTGTGTGTGTGTCTCTGAGGACTGGAAGATGGATGCCTGGTGGATTTGAAGGAGTTACGTCTTAAACACATCAATTCAGTAGATCCCAGCAGCCAGAGATGGAAAACAGACTTTTTTGTTCTGGTGCTTGTGAAACCATCTTCTGGGGTGGTGGGGGGTCCATAAGCATGGTCTTTAATCTTGGCGTTTTGAATAGTTTTGCAGGTTTAAAACGCTCAAATGTTGTCGTTCTACATGCCAAAACCTAATGGCTCTCACTCATTATACCGTTACACATAATTGATTTGTTTTGTTTTGATTTGTGGTATACAAGCACAGGCTTATTCTTTTCTAATTCTTTCAGAATTACTTTCGATAACATGTACTTTGAAAGATCCTCCTATTTATACGTATATATACATATATTATTTATGCTACTGAATATTTTTGTGCTCCATTTCAAAGGAATGGAAACAAAAAAAGAGGGCATACTGCATTAATTCACAGCGATACATTCCGCTGCTTCGGAATGTAGTTGTTGTCCTGTTTCGCTGTGCATGGCTAACGATGCGTTCCATACTAGCGGTGGATGAACAATAAAGACATATATGGCAGACGACGTAAACACAGCAATAACGCACATTTCGGAGAAGAAAAATAAATAAAACGCCAGCCAGACGCGAGTATACGATCCTCCATGCAGACAATCACGACTGATTAAATTCCCATTTAACTAGAAGGCTACAATCGTCTCGTAGGATTGGTCCAGCTCCCCCCGGCCTTCAAACGCTCGACACATAGACACACATGCTCTTTGCTGCTGTCACGGGCCTGTCCGTTGTTCCCGAGTGTATTCCAGGTTACGCCCAGCGGTAATTAGCTCCTATATAAATCACCAAAACTTCTGCGGCTTAGATGTCACAGTGCCACACACACATCTGCATGGCGCGCGCACACACACACACACACACACACACACACACACACACTCAAGCGCACACACGCACGTTGCTCTAAGGTGGTTCATTAAAGTGCCTACGTAGGTGGAAAGGGGGAGGGGAAAATATAGGCATTAACCGCCACAGACAGGTGGTGTTACATAATGTCACCAAGTGAGGTAGCAGGATGAAAATATATGCAGTTAAAAAATATTTCCCCCTCTTCTTCATTAATAATTCCTCTGCAGGCTCCTTCACACGTAATAATAAAGCACACTGTCAGGCTAGCATCTTTGTTATAACTTCGCTGGTGTGTGTGTGTGTGACTGTGTGTGTACATGTGTGTGTCTGTGTGTGCGTGCGCTATGTCTCTGTGTGTGTACGTCTATGTGTGTGTGTGCGATATGTGTGTGTGTGTGTGTGTGTGTGTGTGCGATTGTTGTGCGTCTTTGTCGCGAGCAGCCATGCATCCATGCACCTCATTGCGTGCTATGAATGGAGAGCGTGCAAATTATTTCTCCCTCTTCTTTTGGCGCCGGGAGAGAGTGAAGGCAAAAACGCTGGGGAGAGAGACGCCTCCATCCACCCTCAATCCCACAGCTGGTTGAGGGTGATAAGAGGAGCAGCCCCCGCGAGAGGAGATGAGAGGAGGAGCAGAGGAGAGGAGAGGAGAGGTGAACGGGAGGAGGAGGAGAAGTCGGAGGACGGGAAAACACAGGAGATGAGGAGAGAATGGGAGAGGAGAGGAGAGGCGGGAGTAGACGAGAGGTAAAGGGAGGTGGAGAAGGCGGAGGACAGGAAAACACAGGAGAAGGGGAGATAATGGAGAGGAGAGGAGAGGCGGGAGTAGATGAGAGGTGGAGAAGGTGGAGGAGTGGAAAACAAGCAGAAGAGGAAGGAGAGGAGAGGCAAGTGAAGGGGAGTGGCAGGGATAGGGAGATGGGAGATGAGAGGAGAGGAACGGATGAGAAGTGACGGGAGGAGGAAAAAAAGGGAAATAGAGAGGCAAGTAGAGGGGAGGTAAGAAGGAAAATAGTGGAGAGGAGAGAGAAGGAGGGAAGAGGGGATTACAGAGGAAAGGAGGGATGGGGTAGGGGAGGAGACGGGAGCATATGATGGGAGAGGAGGGATAAGGAGAGGAGAGGGGAGGGGAGGGGAGGAAGAAGAGCTTAAGATTGGAGAGGTGGGCGGGATGCTGAGAGTAGGTGGTGACAAAATGAGACAAGAGGGAGGAGGAAAGGAGAGGAGGGTTAGTTGAGGTGAGGTGCTAGTTTTTAAACAAGTTGAAAGGGGTTTGGTTGTGTGTGTGTGTTGGTGTGCTGTGCGTGTGTTGCGCGTGTTCGTGTGCGTCAGTGTGTGTGTGTGTGGGGGGGGGGGGGTTAATGTCTCCCTGCTGTGTTGGGGGTTTCTTTTTTGTGCGTCTGTCTCAGTAATGAAATTAAGGTTTATTGAAAAACTCGATAAAATATTCAAGATCGACCAGCGGCCAACAAATTTAAAAAGTAACAACTGTGCATAACTGATGGTAGATGTGTGTGTGTGTGTGTGTGCGGGCATGCGTGAGAGAGATTATCGTGACACGTCTTCCTAATTGCATCCAGAGTATTATTCTAGAAAAAGATGAAGAGACACTCGGTGAATGGAACAGAAACGAGAGAGAGAGAGAGTAGAAAGGATGCTAATCAATACACTCCCGGCATCGATTAGGGCCAAAGAAGAAGAATGCCCTCCCCACAAAGAAGCTGTGAAGGGATTATGAAGAACACAGATAATGCTGATAGAACTATTTGTCGACCATTTTGTTTTCCCGAGGTCAAAGTCGAAGTGGCTCAGGAGAACCCCACCCCCCCCCCCCCCCCCGCCCTCGTCCCTCACTGCGCGTCTCCTGCTGATTGTGTGCCTTATCCCACACTCACACATCAAAGCCCCGACGGTAATCCCTCTCCCCCTTCCTCCATTATCATTACCTTCCCCTTCACCTTTGTGTCGAGCACAAAGATCGCTTCCAAACCGCATGTGTACTTATGTGTTTCTTCTGCACACACACACACACACACACACACACACACACACACACACACACACACACACACACACACACACACACACACACACACACACCGGGGAGGTCATGTCAAGTCAGTGTCAAGAAGAGTGAGTTTCTCATGGAGTGGATCTGAATAAAGACCCTTCTCTCATGTTGTGTGAGAGCGACGAGGAACTCCAGTGGAAAGGAGTTGGCGGTTTGTGTGTAGACATGTAAATGTGCTCATTTACAAAACTCCCATCCCAAAACCACAGACAGACGGACAGACGCACGCACGCATGCACGCTCACACGCACACACACACACACACACACACACACACACACACACACACACACACACACACACACACACACACACACACACACACACACACTTTCACTTGTTTAAAACTGCACCTCACCTCAACTAACCCTCCTCTCCTTTCCTCTCCTCTTGTCTCATTTTGTCACACCTACTCTCAGCATCCCGCCCACCTCTCCAATCTTAAGCTCTCTTCTCCTCCCTCCCCTCTCTCTCCTTATCCCTCCCTCCCTCTTCTCCTCTCCTCCCCTACCCCATCCCTCCTTTCCTCTGTAATCCTCTTCCCTCCTTCTCTCTCCTCTCCACTATTTTCCTTCTTACCTCCCCTCTACTTGCCTCTCTATTTCCCTTTTTTTCCTCCTCCCGTCACTTCTCATCCGTTCCTCTCCTCTCTCTCCCATCTCCCTATCCCTGCACTACCCGTAAATGACACTCATTTACGGGGTGCACTCAATATTGGTAGCCGTGGACTTACTTAAGCGGTAGACTCAATAAGTTGTACCCGTGAAATGACACTCATTTTACGGGCGTGCACTCAATTATGTAGCCGTGGACTTACTTGAAGCGGTAGACTCAATAAGTTTACCCGTGAAATGACACTCATTTTACGGGGTGCACTCATATATGTAGCCGTGGACTTACTTAAGCGGTAGATCCTCAAATAGTAGTTGTACCCGTTGAAATGACACTCATTTACGGGGGTGGCCAACTCAATATATGTCAAGCCGTGGGACCTACTTTCAAAGCGGTAGACCTCAATATAGTGTACAGTAGTCCTCATTTTACGGGGTGCACTCATATATGTAGCCGGGTGGGGGCCGGAGTGGTTAATCATCTACGACGCCCACTTGACAGTGGACAACACAGTGGACACAACAAGACCCCAGAAGCTCCAGAGCTCCAGACTAAGCAGACCTCGAGACATCCAGACATCCACAGATCCAGACATTCCAGAGACCCCAGACACCCAGACACCCAGACATCCAGAGTTCCAAGAGCTCCAGACATCCAGCACATCCAGACATCCAAGACCCAGAGACCCACGAGCTTCCAGAGCTCCAGAGATCCAGAGCTCCAGAAGATCCAAGACATCCAGAGACCCAGAGATCCAGAGACCCAGAGACCCAGAGCTCCGAGATTGCCAGGACATCAGACATCGCAGACAATCCAGAGCATCCAGAATCCAGACATCCAGAGACCAGAGACCCAGAGCTCCAGAGCTCCAGACATCCAGACATCCAGAAGACCAGAGACCCAGAGACCCAGAGCTCCAGAGAGATCCAAGAGCTACAGAACATCCAGGACCCAGAGACCCAGAGCTCCAGAGCTCCAGAGATCCAGAGGAGTCCAGACATCCAGAGATCCAGACATCCAGAGATCCAGACATCCAGAGACCCAGACATCCAGAGCTCCAGACATCCAGAGACCCAGAGACCCAGACATCCAGATATCCAGACATCCAGACATCCAGACATCCAGAGACCCAGAGACCCAGAGACCCAGAGACCCAGAGCTCCAGAGCTCCAGACATCCAGACATCCAGAGACCCAGAGACCCAGAGACCCAGAGCTCCAGAGATCCAGACATCCAGACATCCAGACATCCAGAGACCCAGAGACCCAGAGCTCCAGAGATCCAGAGATCCAGAGCTCCAGAGACCCAGAGACCCAGAGCTCCAGAGATCCAGACATCCAGACATCCAGAGACCCAGAGACCCAGAGACCCAGAGCTCCAGAGATCCAGACATCCAGACATCCAGACATCCAGAGACAGAGGACCCAGAGATCCA
>PIJE02002449.1:51229-62124 GCA_002895965.2 Coryphaenoides rupestris | reverse complement strand
TACCTCTTGCCCTGGACCCCCTTAGACCACTTCCTGGCGTGATACCCACTTCATACGGACAACGACTACCCGCACGGATTAACGGACTAACCCCTATAATTACCCTGCACTTCCCCTTCCCCTGTATGATAAATAAACCCCGTTTGCCTTGTATTCTGGTGTGGACCGTGGATTTATTCTATTCAGTCGTGGACACACTCCACCCGACAACGGAGTGTGCCACAGCATCCTCAGTCACCGGGTTCATCAAGAAATGCATAGATGACGTTGTTCCTACTAAATCGGTTCGGATTTATCCCAACCAGAAACCGTGGATTAATGGCGATGTTCGCGCCGCACTCCGCACGCGTAACGCCGCCTTTGACTCCGGGAATATGGTGGAATATACGAGAGCCCGCTACGACCTCCGCAAGACCATCGGCTCTGCCAATCGGGAGTATAAGAACAGGGTGGAGGACAAATTCAAGAGCCACGACGTGAGGGGTGTGTGGAAGGGGCTGCAGACAATCACAGACTTCAGAGGGAGAACCAGCGGTGTAGAGAACTCCTCTACCTCCCTCCCAGGCGAGCTAAACACCTTCTTCGCTCGGTTCGACGTGAACGGCAACCCGCCGAAGTCAGCGCTGCCTGAGGAGGCCAGCCTGCTGAACATCTCAGATGCTGACGTGCGCAGCGCCTTCAAGCGGGTGGACATCCAGAAGGCGGCGGGCCCAGACCACATCCCGGGGCGCGTCCTCAGAGCATGCGCTGACCAGTTGGCAGGAGTCTTCGCAGACATCTTCAACCTGTCCCTGTCCCAGGCTGTTGTTCCCGAGGTCTTCAAGATGTCCATCATCGTGCCTGTCCCTAAACACCCCAAGGTAACCTGCCTGAATGACTGGAGACCCGTAGCCCTCACCTCGATTGTCAGCAAATGCTTCGAGAGGCTGGTCAAGGACTTCATTTGTTCCATGTTGCCTGCCACGCTGGACCCATGGCAATTTGCGTACCGTCAAAACAGATCCACCGACGACACCATTGCCATGGCACTTCACATCGCCCTCTCTCACCTGGAGGGGAAGAACTGTTGTGTGAGAATGCTGTTTGTGGACTTCAGCTCAGCGTTCAACACGATAGTTCCTGCCAAGCTCGACACCAAGCTCAGGAGTCTAGGCCTGCACCCGACCATGTGCAGCTGGATACTGGACTTCCTGTCGGGCCGCTGCCAGGTGGTGAGGATGGGCAGCACCACCTCAGAGCCGCTGACCCTCAACACTGGAGCCCCTCAGGGATGCGTGTTGACTCAGACAGCTTCCACAGTCAGGCCATCAGGCTGCTGAACAAGTTCGGCATCAATGTCTAAGTGCTAGTGCTAGTGTTACTGCTGGAGCTAGTGCTGGTAGCAGTGCTAAGTGTTGGTGCTAGTGCTGGTGTTACTGCTAGTGCTGGTCTTGGTGCTAGTGTTACTGCTAGTGCTGGTGCTGGTGTTAGTGCTAGTCCTGGTGCCAACTGCTGGTGCTAGTGTTGTGTCGACTGTCTGAGAAGGTATTCTGTGACATTCTGTGAATGTCAGCATATAACAATGTATATTTTAGTACATTGATTTATATGTGTATTGCTCACCTGGATATTTTTGCTGTATATTCCATTTAATTTTATATTTCATTTACACAGAATTTCTATTCATAGTTCCATTTCTATTTTGTAGTTCTATTCTATTTTGTATTCTTTTATAATTACTGTCGGTTGTCGGGCGTTTTGCACAAAAAGTTTTATACTCACGTGTAAATTGTGAAGTGACAATAAAATACTTGAAACTTGAAACTTGAAAATATTAATACATGACATTTCAACCCCACCAGGTGTGCGCTAAAGTGGATAGACACATTAAATGAAAGCCGCTACTCCAGGATAGCAGCAAACGCCAACCCTCACACCTGTGCAAAGAAAGTTCCCCACGCTTTATGGACATTGTCAAGTGAACTCCTAATATTTTTTCCCAGTTTAACAAAGTGAAGAATGTCCTTGATCCATGAGAAGTGAGAGGGGAGCCAGGGTGCAGGCAATTTCCACCTCAATAAAATCATGACGTTTGACTAGAAAGGTAACAAACGCTACAGAATCTGCCTTGTATTTTCGAACCTCAAACAAAGCTGTGATTGGGCGGTTGGGTTGAAATTGGGTGCCAATACAATCTGAAATGAAGTTTCTAACCAATAGGTAGTTCTATGGACAGGCCTGCCCAAAACATATGCATGTGGGTAGCAGGGGGGTTGGCGACACCTATCACACGTCGGGTCAACATCATAATAAATCTGACAGAGCCTGACTATTTGGTAAAGTGTGTAAGCTGGAGGATTTTTTCCATGGGGTCAGACAGTGTCTCGCACAAATAGATAGTGTGTCAGGTTATGGGGTCAGGGCTCACTCGCAGAGTTAGCTAAAAACAGAGTTTATTCAAAGATCACCAGATCCAGTCAGAAATTTAAAAAAAAGACGGTAATTCAGGCAAAGATAAGTAAGCAGCCAGGCAAATAGTCGTCAAAAACATCGAGCAGACAAAAGAGAATCAACGCACTGACCGCTTGACATCTCTGGTAACATTGAGTGACAATCTCGCAGTGAACACCGAAAATCACAAAGTTTCAATACACCGGGTGTGTAACTGAAGAACGCATAATAGGTTGAACCAAATGAAGTAATCAGGTGGTAATAGGCAACAGGTGAGGGATGGAGCCAACAGTGCATAGAATCAATAATACAAACAGAAGGTGCATGGCCTTACAACACAAAACTAATTTACAAATGTACAAACACAACAGAAACTACAGAAATACAGGAAAAACAGGATAAGACACCACTCAGGTGGAATTCCTGACAGTGAACCAAGTGCAGAATGACATGCTAGAACTCCTGTGAAAGCTCCCAGGTCCTCCCACCATTGAGTTTGTATGTTTTGTAAAGAAGTTGGACGTAATGAGCGGATGAGATTATATAGACGTGAGATCATCCCCTTCATGAACATGAAAGGGGTTACAAAAGCTCATTTTACCCCTGTTTTTAAATGCCCGTATGACACCCATTGCACTCTGAACCATCCCTGGAAGGAGGGATCCCCCAATCTGAGGTTCCTCCTCGAGATTTCTTCCTTGTTAATTAAAGGAGTCGTTTCTTGCCCTTAGTGGGGCTTGGGCTAGGGGGGGGGGGGTGTCATAAATCATGTTTGGCCCATAACAATCTGGCCTGTAAAGCCCTTTGAGACTGTCTTGTGATTAAGGGCTATACAAATAAAATTGAATTGAATTGAATTGAAAGAGGCAATAGGTGATGTCTCAGCTATAGGTTGGGGAAAATGCTAAAGCAAAAAAAAATCACAAACAAAACCGCAGATCTAAAAGAAACGATGTCTCGGTACAGGGAATTTCTCAGTGAGCTCCTGAAAGGATGCAACAGTATTGTCAATAGATCGGGCACCAAATGTACCAAAGTTGGACCACAAGGAGAACACTGTCAATCACAGAGGGATGAAAAACAGGATTCGCTGGTATGGGAGCTAAGAAGGAAAAGGTCTGTCGAACAAAGTGCTGCCGGGAAATGCTCCCTTAAGTAAGTGGAATTAACTGAGGCATGTTTAGAATAAGGAGAGTATTCTTCCTCGCCTTATCCTAAAGATGCCTATGTTAAGTTTTAGTTTTCTCACAAATCCTATACCAAAATAGGCTGCAATTTTACAGTCCGAGACTGTTGCCATGATACAATTCTGACATACTGTAAATAGCCTTGTGCATTGGCGAGGTCATTCTAATTCAGTTTCCTCCTCCTCCTCCTCCTCCTCCTCCTCCCTGCGCCATGTGTTGCTCCATTGTTTTCCAACACAGTCGAGGTCACCTGAGGTGTCTCTTTTATGCTCTGACAGATAATTGAAAAGTTTAGCCGATTGATTGTGGCGCGAGTGAGACCAATTGGTAATCACAGTTTGGCATTTGAAGGGCCAGTGTGTGCCATGTGTGAACAAACAAGGCTTGATGGTGGAAATGCTGAATGCTACATTACGAGATTTTGTGTGCAGAGTAAAAGTTTTTTAATTGCTCTTTGAGTGCATTGCTATTTGAATAAAGACAAAGGAATAATTACTGTTATGGTATGTTATATGACATGCCATATGCCATATTTCTGCTACTGCTGCCCTCACTTGTGTACAAGCCCTTACTCACTTGTACTTACTTGGACATTTTAAAATTCTCAATATTCAATCAATACTTCTGGAGTCAACATTTACGTTTATATTTTGTACTATTATGTATATTGTGTTAGTGTATTATTGTATTACGTATATTGTGCTGCTTAATGTACTGTATATATATATATATATATACATATATACATCTCTCTTCTTGCTATTTTATCTTTTACATTGCCATTTTATTGACTACTTTCTTGTGTACTGTTGACTGCCATGTCACAACAATGTCACTGTTCAGAATGGCCATGTGTTATAAAGAACATGTCGCACTTTGACACTTTGACTTTGACACTTTGAATTGCGCTTTATGGTTTGCAGAGATAGTCTTTGTTGTTGACACTAGTGTCAAGTCTTCATCAATTCGTGCAAAGTTCCAGTTTTAATGTGTACAACAGCGAGTAAAAAAACTAATAAAAACCTTTTTCTGAACTAGAAATAACATGCTAATTAACGCAAGTTAGTTCCGTTCGTTTCTATGTCGACAGAAAAAATTAAATGTCTTTTCTTTTGAACAATGGTATTCAAAGAGTATTAATAAGTGGTTTCACATTTGCAGTAGCCTACTGTAGCATTTATGAACTCCATACTGCTTGTGTAATGTGCGGTTGCTTGCCTGCATCCACCAAGCAGGGGCACTATAAGGGTCTGCAGTCCTTCGGGAGTCTGCGTCAACAAAGCTTTCGACGTTGCGAAGTGAATAATTGTGTTCGTCACTTTGTGTTGCACTCTTTCTTTCCTTTCACACTGTAGGTGAACCTATTTGGCATTCCCTTATCTCATTCCTTTGTGTTTCTTGTCTGTCTCTTGCGCTCACATTGTTGAGATTGTGTTTGTCGGTGTGTGGGTGGGTGGGAGGTTTGAAAATGCAGCTGCCATAAACCCCGGAGTGCAGATCTGGCCGATTTTCACCTCATGACCATCTAGGGTTATGTTACGATAGTTAGATAGTTGTATGGATGGCTGGATGGAGATAGGGCTATATGACGGAGACAGTTAGATAGCTAGACGGATTGTAACGGTCAAAGACATTGAATATCGCCACTAGGGGCGCACCTCTTGTTGTACAGCGCTTGCCTAGTTAGGTTTCGTTTGCGTCACTTCCGACGGTATAACTAGGAGAGAGCACGCGGTCTCTCCACAGTGGTGAAGGGGAGTGAGGTGTACGGACGTCAGGTGCCTTATCATTATATTATGCATCTATTTTATATTATTCCGTCCTTGTGTGTTGGAGACCTGTACCGTTGGACCCGTTCTTAATAAATGGTCTAACTGGTTGCATCGTGTCGTCTGCCGTTGCTGTCCAGAGCACCCGCCTGGCCTACACCACCCCACCTACCTTCGTTACAGGATGGACAGATAGATAGGTAGAGAGATGGATATATAATAGTCTTTGTACTAAAAACATGGTATAACTACCACTCTTTGGATTTAGATATAAAGATAGATATATGTATAATTAGACAGACAGATATAGATGGATGAATACAGTAGATACATCGATGGATACATGGATCAATGATAGTCTTTGAAACTAAGAACATGGTATTAACACCAATTTATTTTGGATGGGCTTTCTTTATTTCAACATTTTATTGTTCTTTCTCGCGAGTGAACAATGGTGTGGTGTGGTGTGTGTGTGTGTGTGTGTGTGTGTGTGTGTGTGTGTGTGTGTGTGTGTGTGTGTGTGTGTGTGTGTGTGTGTGTGTGTGTGTGTGTGTGTGTTGCTGTCACCTTGTCTCTAGGGGGGAACAGGAGTTCACAACCTGGCTGTTCTGGCTTGTTTTTTTGGGTGGAGGTTGCATGAGCCCTGGCCTCTTGCCGCCAGAGTGAAATGTTGTGTGTGTGCGTGTGCGTGTGTGTGTGTGTGTGTGTGTGTGTAACCGAGTTCAGTTTGAATCTCGCGTGCATTAGCAAGACGCACCACGCCTGCGACTGTTTCGGCATGCTAAAAAAAAGTTACCGCATTCCAGACGTAAACAATTGTGGAAGTAAACAAGTGGAACAATCTCACAACATTGAAGGCCAAGTTATTCAGTTGCCAAGATATCGAAACCACCAACCGGTTTAAAAATCATTAAGAATACAAGTCTTATTGGATAAAGATCTTGTGGTTGATCAATGCCATTTTGAACGGGGGGCCGGTGGCCAGCCAGCAAGATTCATAAAGTTCTAGTTTCAAGTATTTCAAGTGTTTTTATGCTCACTTCACAGTTTACACAAAGTATAAGCCAGTGAGTGAATCTTATGTGTACAAAAAGCCCGACAGCCGACCGCCAGTTATAAAAAGAATAGAAATAGAAATAGAAATAGAAACTTTATATTTAACAAGTTTACAACAAAAGCTACAAAAGAAAACTGTATAAAATAAAATAAACGTATACAAAAAATATTAAGGGGAGCAATAAAATATAAATCAATATAATAAAATATACATTGTCTAATATTTTGACGTTCACAGAATGTCACAGAATACTTCCTCAGACAGTCACACTAGAACAACACTAGCACCAGCAATTAGCACGCAGCCGACTAGCACTAGCAGTAACATAGCACTAGCACTAGGCAGTAACACTAGCACTAGCACTAGCAGCTAGGCAGTAGCACGCGCACAAACATTTAGCACTACTACCAGCGCTTGCACGCAGCAGTAACCACTAGCACTTAGCACCAGGACTAGCACTAAGCAGTATCATTAGCAGTAACACTGCTAGTGCTAGCACACCAGAGCTAGCACTAGGCAGTAGCACTAGCCACTGGCTGTTAACCACTAGCACTAGCAAATTGTTCAGCAAGGCCTGATCGGACTGACAGTGGAAGCGTCTCCTGAGTCCTGCTCATCACTTGATACTGCGGTTATCGCCTGCCTGATGGTAAAGAAGTGTGTTTACAGTTTGTGGCTGGGTGGTTTTGTCTTTTAAGTAATAGCGTTTCGCGCCTTGGCCACGCACCGCCTGGTGTATATATCCAGGAGGGAGGGAAGCTCACCTCCAAACGATGGTACTGGGCAGTCCGCACCACCCTCTGTAAGTGTTCTACGCTCGCAGTGGCGGTGGCAGTTCCCGTTACCAGATGGTGATGCATCCTGTAAGACACTCTCCGATGGTATGGAAGTAGAATGTTCTGAGGAATGCGGGGGCACATGTTGAAATTCCTCAGTCGCCTGAGGAAAAACAGGCCCGTTGTTTGGGCTTTTCACTCACGTGTGTGTGTGCGTGGTCATGTTGAGGTCCCTCGGAGATGTGCAGCCGGAGGAACTTGAAGATGCTGAACCCTCTCTACTGCAACCCAACCGCGTCGATGGAGATGGGGGCCCGTGCTCCTCCTCTACGCTTCCTGTAGTCCACGATCAGCTCCTTTTGGTCTTTCTTGACGTTGAAGGGCGAGGTTGTTCTCTGGCACGACTGTGCCCAATGATCAACCTCCTCCCTGTAAGGCCTGTCTCGTCGTCGTCGGCGGCGATCAGACCCAACACTGTCGTGTCGTCAGCAAAACTTGATGGATTGACGTTGGAAGTGTGCAATCAAGCCCAATTGCAGTCGTGGGTGTAGGCAGCGGAGTAGAGGAGAGGGCTCAACACCATTCCCTGAGGGCTCCAGTGTTGAAGGGTCAGAGCTCTGAGTTGGTGCTGCCATCCTCACCACCCATGGTGGCAGCCGCGACAGGACAGTCCAGTATCAGCTGCAATATGGTACGGGTGCAGGAACTAGACCCCTGAGCTTTGGTGTCGAGCTTGGCAGGAACTATCGTGTTGACGCTGAGCTGAAGTCACAAACAGCATTCGCACACAACAGTTCTTCGCCCTCAGGTTGAGAGAGGGCGGTGTGAAGTGCCATGGCAATCGCGTCGTCGTGGAATCTGTTTTGACGGTAAGCAAATTGCCATGGGTCCAGCGTGGCAGCAACATGGAACAAATGAAGTCCTTGAAACCAGCCTCATCCGAAAGCATTTAACTGACAAATCGAGGTGCAGGGCTACGGGTCTCCAGTCATCCAGGCAGGCTTACCTTGGGTGTTTAGGGACAGGCACGATGAAATGGAAAACAATCTGAAGACCCTCAGGAACAACAGCATGGGCCCTCCCAGCAAAAGATACTGGGGTCTTGTTCCCAATGTCCTCGGTCTACCCTGTAGGAATCAAGCCCCCAGCATCAACTACTTCACTATACAATTCGCTATACAATTTGTTAAAGATATTATTCATCTTCTAGAATGTCAACATTTATGCGGCCATGAGTGAATGAATTTTCAAGTTTTCTATTCTTGTATTTTCTCTATTATGAAAGCACAGTTGCCAAGAAGCCAGCTGGTCATTCAACCATCCACTACAACAAGGTATGACTAGAATACATTACACAAATATAACAGAAACGTGGAACGAAATAAACACTCAAACCGTACAAAATGTCCACAGCACACTCACACAGCACACACACACACACACACACACCCAACAACTGTCACTGGCATGTGTCAGGGGTGGTTAAGCCTGTGGCGTTGACTGCTGCCCCAGTGGACGCTTTATTTAACAAGGCCTTGACAACCACACACATGCATGCCACACCACACACACACAGGCGCATCACGCAAGGGCTCTGTGTTTGTGGGATAGTTTCACAGCTATCGTTGCATCACTTACCGACATGGGGCTGTCACAGTGGGCGCGGGCGAGAGAGAGCTGAGAGAAGGAGAGAGGAGGAGAAGGGAGAGGGAGAGAGGAGAAGAGAGAGAGAGAGAGAGAGGAGATGAGGAGGTGCCATGGAATAATGGACTGAAAGAGAGAGGCGAAGTGACAGACGAGAGAGAACGAGAAGAATTAGTGGGCACAAGTGTGAGAAACGACCGTATATCAACGAGGAGGAAGGTGTGAACCTAAAAAAGGGATGGATGAAGAGAAAATATAGAGATTGAAACAGAAGAGGTTGAGAGAAGATGATAAGATAAAAGATGGCAAAGGATAGAACGCGTGAGAGGGAGACGAGAGATAGAGATGGAGATGGAAAAATGCAAAAAGACAGAGAGAGAGAGAGATGTACTGAATAATGATACCTATAGTTTCAGGCCAGTGGACACATTCATTGTTCAAAGATTCTAATTCTGTATTTGCCATAATGCAACAATGGACGTACAATGGAATCCTTCCTCCCGATTACTCCTGCAGTATTCTTCTAAGCATAAATCATAAAGCAACTCGAGCACAACCTAATCAAGTACAGTAAAAATACTAGGGTGGCTCTATCGTTGTATCATGGTCTTAGGGCTAGGCTCCCCTAGTTGGGATAGCAGGGTAGGCTCGGTCCAAACACGGAGGGTTTTTGCGGAGGCACACTGCAAAACCGGGGTGCGATGAAAGAGACTCCTGCAGAAGCCTTGCAAAATGCTTCGGCAACAAGTGGCGAACGCAACCGGAAACGAATGTCAAGCGTTCTTGCGAATAAAGATTTGAAGTTTTGTTTTATAATATTGCGTTATGTCAAAGTATTATACTGACGTTCTTATACAACTAGCACAAAGAGAGTGACAAAGGCACAGACAGAAAAATTAGTGAGAGAGAGAGAGAGAAAAGGAGAAGGAAGGAGAGTGGGAGAGAGAGGAGGGAGAAGGAGGAGCGCAGAGGAGGTGTGAGAGATGTGTGTGTGAGTGAGAGGTCACATGGCGAGCGGGTGGCAAGTAGATGCTCTGTCGTCTGCACTCACCTTGTCAGGTCTGGTGTCTCCTGGCCGTGCTGACACACTGGCTTCTCGCTTTTTTCCTTCTGCTTCCTCTCTCCCTTTTCTTCATCTCTTCTCTCTCTCCTAGTTTCTTCTCCGCCCCGATCCACCTATCCCTGACTACGTCTCCCTTCTCCTCAATTTGCTCATCCTCTCATTCCCCGCCTCCTCTCTGACATCCTATCGTTCCATTGCCATCACTGATTCACGCCTCCACCCCCCCCCCCCTTTCCCCGTTGTCTGATGTCTGTCTGTCTGTCCTGTCCTGTCTGTGTCTGTCCTGTCTGAACGTGTGATTGATCAACGAGCAACATGCATAGGGGAAATTCAATCAAAGAATATAAAAATGTAAGATCTTGTCGTTTCTTCTTTTTTGTGTGTCCATCTGAACGCACAGCCTTTTTGCGTCTCGGGTCGTCTTGTCAAATGAAGGGTCGATGAATGGCTCATTGACTGGAAAACAAAACACAAAACAACAAAAAGACCCCAAAAATGATTTTTCTTCCGTCTCCTCGTCTTTTTTTCGTCAGCATTACAAAGTATCCATAAATAACAAACAAACCAACAGACACACTTCGAGAAGAAGCATTTGACTTTTTTTTTAAATGTAGGCATACAAATACAATTCCGCCGGTTTTCTATTAAAAGATGGCGGCTGCATGGTTCACAATGAACGTGCGCACGACGCCTTGATGACCACATCATTTTC
This sequence comes from Coryphaenoides rupestris, assembly GCA_002895965.2. Taxonomy (NCBI): domain Eukaryota; kingdom Metazoa; phylum Chordata; class Actinopteri; order Gadiformes; family Macrouridae; genus Coryphaenoides; species Coryphaenoides rupestris. Next base: position 51,486 of record PIJE02002449.1, on the reverse strand, counting down.
CACACCTGGACCACCCCCACCACCCGTCCTAAACACACACGGAACACACACAGATATAGACAGCCACAGTCATTCTAAACACGCTGTCACCTAAAGACCTTTAAGTCAGAGGAGAAGAGAAGAAAGAGAAAGAGAAAGATGAGAGAAGAGAGAGGAGAGCAGAGAGATGAGAGAGTAGAGAAGAAGGCAGAGAGAGGAGAGAGAGAGAGAGAGATGAGAGGAGAGAGAAGAGAGCAGCGAGAGCGAGAGAAGCGCTG
>PIJE02002449.1:48008-49222 GCA_002895965.2 Coryphaenoides rupestris | reverse complement strand
TATCATCGTAATTGCCTCCATCCACATGCACTCTGATCACATCCACTATTACGCATTAGCTCACGTGTAGGATAGTACATATGCATACATTGGCATCAATCAAGCACGTTGATACGAGATTAAACTGGTCCTTGACGGTACATTTTCAGCATACAAAGTTTTGATGAATTATGGACAATCGTGCGATTAATCATGATTCAATATTTCAAACAGTTGACATGATTGCCAGCGAATAGGAAAAATGTGCATGTATAGCTCTGACAATCACAATATTCAGCATCATAATATAATATATAGGCTACTTGCACTTTGGCACACTCACTACTCTATACAGTATAGATATACTGTAAATAGTATTTGTATATAATGTAATATATGCATTATATTATCATGAGTATCTGTTTTTCCAGTAGTATATGTTGATATTCGGGAGTCATTGTTCACAATTGTCTAATCTACTGTAGCTGTCGTTATCTGACCCTGATTAATGTGATTCATCTCCAATAAATGAGATGGAAAGACATTCGTTATTCAGCTCAATCTCAGACACAAGCAGTGTTTTTTTTCTATCCTCTCTCCTGTACTTCCCATAGCATAGCTGCCCTTCACCGGCATGTTATGCAGCTACATCGCCCCAATTTACAGATACCGTTATGGGCGGGGGGGTCATACCAGCCAATACGAGAGGGCCGCTAAAGGGTTACAATGAAGGAGTCATAACCCCCCTGGAGGAGAACTGGTTCTCGGGGGGGCGTGGGGGGGGGAAGAGAGAGAGAGAAGAGAGAGAGACCATGAGGGGAGAGAGAGAGAGAGACGGAGGAGACATGAGGGGAGAAGAGAATGAGGAGAAGAATGAAGAGAGAAGAATGAGAGAGAGAGAGAGAGCGAGAGAGAGAGAGCACTGCAGGATATCACATTTGGCGTTTCGATTCACCAAACGGCCCTGCTGGCATTTACCGACATTTTCTCGCTTCCCACCGAGATGTTTGGGGGAGGGAGGAGAGGAGAGAGAAAGAGAGAGAGAGAGACGAAGGAGAGAGACGAGAGAGACGAGAGAGAGAGAGAGAGAGAGAGAGAGAGAGAGAGAGAGAGAGAGAGAGAGAAGAGAGAGAGAGAGAGTGAGAGAGAGAGAGCACATGATGATAACGCGAAGTGAAGCTGGGTGTACGCATGCGTTCTCGCGGATGGATGTACGTATACAGTATATGTCTCTT
>PIJE02002449.1:28008-45508 GCA_002895965.2 Coryphaenoides rupestris | reverse complement strand
TGTACGTGCGTGCATGTGTGTGTGTGTGTGTTTTATGAGGACGGCTAAGGATTTATTGGTAAATCCTCAGTAAGTTATTCTCCAATGTATACGGCACCGTGTCTCGTTCAAAACAACTACAGAGTTGGACAACGCAGCCTCCTACCAAACAATGTCAGAGTGTCATGTAAGCTTATTTTTTTGTGTCTTTATTTTTGTCTTTCCTTTTAAATTGAAGACTTAACGAAACTGTCATCAACCTTTCTGCTTTAACTTAGAAATCCATAGAAGTAAATGATGATTGCACTAATGCATAACGCAACGGCTATAGAATAATAATATTGATCTGCGTTAGCCTAAATTGGTTCTATATACGACTATTGAACTCTGCTGCCACCATGCACGACTTTTGCCGGCAAATCCATTCATGGCACAGGAATCCTACGACCTATTGTAATTTTCAAGAATATTTCATAAAGAGGATGACCACTGAATCGTGAGAATGATTGTGTACTCCCTATCGATGCGCATTACATTTGACGGCGGAGGCAAAGAAGGTAAAAAGGGAGAGTGATGGAAACTCGGACAGGCATTCACTGGATGGAGAGAGCTCTGAGGCTGATCGGGGTTCCAAACGCAGGTTCATTTGGGATTAGGCATATTTCTTGTTGATCAGTAACGCATCAAGCCTAGAGCTTCCCGGTTAAAAATTGCATTCTTACGGTTGTTTTGTGCTTTGGGAAGAAGCCAAGCTCCATGCTGCTAACAACCAGGAAGGAACGTCTATGATCCATCGTCTGCTTGATCATTTAAACAAAGAACACGTTGGCCTTTCACAGTGGCCTTTCTAACATTTCAGTGGTGAAAGTTACTATATTCTGTCTCGATCGAGGAGACGACAAGCAGACAGAGAGAGAAATAAGGTTTTGTCGCAGACAAAAGCCCCAAATCAGAGGTGTATCAGAGGTGAGTGATGGTCGTGTCGTGTAAACCGCTTACGATGAGGAGGCATCACGCTCCACTGTTTGTCGAATCAAAAAGAATAAAATGCGTTCCGCAAACATCAACTCTGTTGCCGGGAGAAGAAAAAAAATTATGCCATTGACGTCAACGCTCTAACTTTTTCCGAATTTTCCGCCCTGCAGGAATAGAGTTGATGTTGCAGACCGCAGTTTGTTCGCCACAAGCTTGATATTTCCCCTTTAATGACATGTCTGTACAAAAAAAAGCGCTTTGACTAAATTGAATTAATAGTAAACTAAATTAATAGTACGTCTGGCGTACTCACCCCCCCCCCTCACCGCCAGCAACATCTGTTTATCGTGGAGTGACTGCCTTGGCCACTGGCTTCTTGGCAGGAGGAGGGGCAATAGGGGCCCGAAGACATGGTAACCATGACGATGTGGGGGGGACAGTTTTGCAGGGACTTTTCTCCAAAGCGAATTTAAAATAAAAATGATGAAAAAAACCCATTTTAGATGCATGTCATTAAGGAGCAGGTCCGTGTTGCGATGGCACACAGGGAACTGGATAGAGGCACTAAGGACCCATCGTTCTCAGGATCTCGGAAGCACGCAAGCACGCACACACCGCACACGCACACACACACACACACACACACACAGCAGTCCTCTTATAAACTGTGTGGTTTTTTTTTATGTGTGCAGCTTCACAGGAGTCATCCATCAAAGCTGGTCTCAAATCAATAGTACAAACCTGAGCTTGACGAAGCGGAACATAACTTTATTTCAGACAATTTAATCATGACCTAATCTCTAAATCCTTTGGAATGCCCATCTGTCTCCATGTACGATTACAATATTAGCAAGAAAAAAAGTGATTTTTAGATTAGCCCATACTAATGATATTTCGTGTTTCCGCATAATCCACTCTCTGAGATGCAGTATTTGCATATGTGCGTCGAAAGGGTGAAAGCTCAGCATTTTCCATTGAAAATGAGTAGCCGTGACAAGTTAATCTTTAAGCCATGTAGATATTATTTCAGAGAAAACATGTCTGTCTTTAGAGGCAGTGTACAGTGGCAGCTCATTTAATTCCTCTCCATGTCTAGTGCTGAAAACCAATCAGTGATATTTTTTTTCTACCTACATCCATCTTTCATGCTGAATATTTGTGATTCATTATTTGGCATGGAACCCAAAGTTTTGTCCACCTACAAATCTCCATGCACGATTCACTTGTACAGAGAAAGAAAAATACATTGAATCGCGTTAATGTGGGAGAATCTGCTCATTAATGAGCAGAAATGAGTAGAAATCACGGAATTCACATTCTCAACTCTCAAACTGTACATTAGTTTCTGAATAATCGTTGTTGAAATAAATCAACGGTTTTGGGTTCGCAACGCACTTCCTTTCCTAGCCAGTATGTGAGGGCTCGCTTCCAGGTGGGAATCAACGGAACATAAGGTTTCACATGCGGAGAACGCGCCCGGGGAGAAATGGGTAATGAAGACACGGATTTGTGCCAGTGATGAAACATTTGGCAAAGAGCGAATAACACCCCACCCACCCCCACCCAACTCTCACCCCACCCACCCCCACCCCAGAAGGACTGCTTCCTTCCATTTCTTTTCTCCTCCAACAAAACTTGGAGGTTTACCAACGCAGCACTTCACTGAGGAGCAGAGAGTAGAGGCGGCTCAATTCAGGTCAGCTACGACGGAGGTTAAGGACCGCTCCTGTTCGGTTTCAGGGGGTAGGCCTGGATATGTCAGGTCAAGGTTCCCCCGCCCCAGACTCACTGTTCAAACGTGATTCATAGCACGCTTTTGTAGCGCACGTTTGTACTGGATGCGATCACATGTAGCCGCAAAGGATCATGGGACTGCTCGAGCTAAAGTGTCAAAAAGGTGCCAGGCCAAATTTTACTTCGGTTGACTTAATGCAAATAGGAGGTTGGTGTAGCTTCTGTGCAATCATCTGATTGCACCATCAACAGTCAGGGAAGCACGGGTGGGCTTGTGTCGAATTTCATGCCTTGGTTTTAGGCGCGTACATTGCTAACATCGTAAACTCCTCAAGAACCAGCAGCGAGATTAAACAGGTTTGATTTGATCATGTATAAGTTCTGAATCTCCGTCGACATGTTTTCATCTCACAGGCTCTTTGCAGGCGGAAGGACAAAAGGGTGTGTGTTTGTGTGTGAATCTGTTGCATCTCTGCGCCGTGGCACTCTACAATTGTAATGCAGCCATGCAGTAAACCAAATAAACAAGTTTTCTACCGCATGAATAAAGATAAGTTCACTTGAAATCAGTCTGCATGTACAAACTTCTGGAGCAAAGCAGGTACCGTGGAAATCCGACCATTTACCAACATCAGTCGTGGTTGGTTATTTTGCCACAAGGACACGCAGGTCGGCTTAATGTCGGAACAAGCATTATCAATAACAGTTGGGGTTCAGTTAACCTGAGATCTTGAAAACAAGATATGCCATTGCTACCTTTCAGTGAAAAGTGGGTTGTTTGGACACATTTTATTGAAAGTTGGAATAAATTGAAGTGATAAATCTTTCTAAGCAGAACCTCCTCGCTCCGGTTTCTATCAGACAGACATTTTATTCATTTCCGAAACATGAAGTTAGAAAACCTCGCTTTTTGTATGGCTTCCGTTGTTCCATTGAGTCCGTTTGCCGGAAAAGTTGGCCATCTCACCATGCGTCTCTTACAGAATGTGGCAAAGTTTCAGTACTAAAACCCTATTGGTCGTGATTCGTGATTCAAGGTTTGATTTTTCTCTAATAAATCACCTTTATGTCCAAAATTGTGCGGCCTTGGAAAGTTACAATCAAAACTATTCGAACAAACTGTCCAACAAACTACAATTATGTTAAAGTTATGCTGTGGCTAATTTTGACGTTTAGGGTGGCAAAAGGTCTTTGCATTAAAATATGTACACTTACAACGGCATACATACAGAGAGAAGAACACATGGACCTTAAAGTTATCACAGCATATGTGGCGGCAGTAGCTCAGGAGCTAAGAGCGGTTGTCTGGAAACCGAAAGGTTGATGTTTCGATCAAGTGTCGAGGTGTCCCTGAGTAAGACCTGTTGCCTTTCATGGTTGAATTAATGTCTGAATAAGACATTGAGGGAATGTGAGGCAATATTGTAAAGCGCTTTGGATAAAAGTACTAATGCAATCCCTTTCATAAATAGCCATCTTTGTGTTTTAATTCACTCGTCAGTTATTAGTTATTGGTAGCCTACGGTTTGCTAAGAAGGCAGAAGTTTTTTAGTCATCTAGCGCAAGGACGTTGCAGGTCAGGCTACGGACTTTGGGAAACGAACCCAGCCCCTTCTCGGTCTGTGAGTCGAAGGACCCAAGCTGCGACGACACCCTCCCCCTAACCCATCATCTTGACTCTAATGTGGCTGCATTTAGCAAAAATACATATGCTCCACATACTTATACAAAAGAGGTTTGATGCGCTAGCTAGCTGCCCTTGCGAATCTTGGCGCGCGCAGGTCAACGTACACAAAAACAAAAATACAAAAAAAACATAAATCTACGTTTTCTAGTTGCCATAGCAAGCCGGCTCTACTGTCTTTCTGACCATCTGCCGGCGAAGCGTGCCGATGCAAATCCAACCCCTCCGCTTGAATATGTCACCAAATATGGGAAAATAGAGATTTTACATATTTTACTTCAAGCCTTTTTAGTTTATTTTTTTTGCTTTTTTTGCCTCGAGGACTCCCCGTGTCTCAAAAATAAAATTTGATATATACCAAAGTATTTTTTGGGAAACAAACAAAACAAACAAACACAAATAAATCATATTTGTGGACTGCAGTCTGTATTTATTATTAAGTATTGAGGACAAGCTCTTCCAGTGTTCAGTACAACTTGTTTAAGAGCTCAACATATTTTTTGCATCTCCTCAATGTGTTACAGGTGTGTGTGTGTGTGTGTGTGTGTGTGTGTGTGTGTGTGTGTGGTGTGTGTACACGTGCATATCTCTGCTCCAGGGGGATTTGGCCTTCATTGCGAGGTTCGCGCGTTGGAAATATTTTACCGCAAAGCAGGTTGGTGACTTATTAGCTTGGTGGTTCGAGACAAAAACCAGTTGGGTTCACAGGAGAGAGAGAGAGCGAGGGAGAGAGGGGGAGACAGAGAAAGAGACAGAGACAGAGGGCGAGGGCGAGATGGCATGCGGAGCGATGCAACTCAATCTATAATAATATTAATCTATAATCTATTTCAAAAACTAAACTCAGAGAGATGTTGAGAGAGTGATAGAGAGAAGGACTTGGTCATCGAAAGTGAGAGAGAAAACAAGAGAGGGTGATGGAGCGAGAGAGAGGCCTAACGATAGAGAGAGAGAGATAACGAGAGAGAGAGAGAGAGAGCGAGAGAGACCATGACTCGACCAGTGCAACTAAATAGAATCAGAAAATAATGATTGCAAGTCATGTTGTGCACTCGCTCACACTGTAGCGTGACCAAAATGTCCCCAAATGTGTTTAACTTCAGCGGACACAGCACACTGTAGCGCAGACAAACTCTTTCCTCATTACCAAGCATTACCGCCGATTCTCACGTCGTGGCAAAGACGGGCGTAAAATAAGCGTCACATGTGAGGTCAGATCTATCGCAGAACGTGAGCGAGTTCCAATCACAGTGAGAGTGAGAGAGAGAGAGAGAGAGAGAGAAAGAATGAATATTTCCGGTTAAGACGAGGAGGACAGGTTTGGCTTTTCGGACATAAATCCGTTGTGAAGAGGGGCAGCGGATTCTAGACACAAGGTCACCCCCCACCACCCCCATCCCCACCGCTACTCCAAACCCTAGTTTCTCATTCCACCACAATGTCGCAAAAGTGTGTGTCTGTGTCAGCGCGCATATGTGTGTGTGTGTGTGTGTGTGTGTGTGCGTGCGTCAGTGTGGTTACTCATGGGACAATGGTGTTCTGTCGGAGACAGACGGCCTTAACTTGAGAAGACACACACACACACACGTATACACACACACACACACACACGCACATACACACACACACGCTTGGATTAATGTCTGGTGCCGGAGGACAGTAGAAGTAGTTTGCGAGGGGAAGGGCAAGGGAGGACACGGCAAACTTGACGACCCCGGCTGACGACGGAACCGACCGGAATATAGTGCTGCATAGTGACACACACACACACACACACACTGTATGCGAGCGATAGGTGCGTACTTATGTGCACAGACATCGTGCACCCTGTGTACCAGCAGGCGACTCGGTGTGTCGGGCACGAGTTGGAAGTATTTGGGATTTGAACCTTGATTTGAACGTACTGCTAGGTTATTCTGTCCCCGACTGGGTTTCTGTGTGTGCATGTGTCTGTCTGTCTGTCTGTCTGTCTGTCTCTCCGTCCGTCTGTCCGTCCGTCTGTCCGTGTGTGTGTTGGTGTGTGTGTCTGCAGTCTGCATGTGTGTAGGTGTTTGTGTACTGTATGTGCGTCAAGCTGCCTCTGTTTGTGTATATGTAAGGGATCGGCACGATTATTCATGAAATGACGTGGGTATTCAAATACAGCTGGAGTAGTTTAAAAACAAAACAACTATTCTTAAGTTCATTAAACCATGATGTCTTGGATTATTCATGTTAAAATTCCAATAAGACATTGAGATATGCGAAGAAACAAACAAAAGACAAACAATGAATATGGTGTTTGTTTAAAATGTTCAAGTGTGCATTAGCGTGTGTGTGTGTGTGTGTGTGTGTCTACATGCATGTCCATGTGTGCATGAGTATATGTGTATGTGTGTCTGTCACTGTGCATCAGCGTGTGTGTGTGTGCCTGCGTGCGTTAAGGTGTGTGTGTGTGTGTGTGTGTGTGTTTGCCCATGCGTGCACCTCCCCCCCGGTCACGTGACTCCCTGACTGTCTGGTGCTTGCTGGGGGCAACGCTCGGAGTCAACCTCACGCCTTCCAGTCCACCGAGCTGTCTCCCGACTCTGCCCACGCACACGCCACTTTGGGGGTGTGTGCGAGCGTGTGTGTGCAGGTCTGGACCGGCCGTCTGTCAGACCGGTGGGCTGGCAACACGGTTTTTTTTGTCGTTTTTTTCCTGACCGGCCGGCCCATAAAACAGGTAGATCGGCCCATAGTATTCTTTCCTTAATTGACACTGGGCTGGTCCAATCACATCTTTAAACACCTCCCACTTTGGGCTCAGTGATGGCTTTGTGTGTGTGTGTGTGTGTGTGTGTGTGTGTGTGTGTGTGTGTGTGTGTCTGTGTGTGTGTGTTCAATATGCAAGATTCAAGATTCCTTTATTGCCAAATGTAACAACTACAATGGAATGCTTATGCTTATTCTTCGAAACATAAATTCTCCAACACTTAGTAAGATAGTACCTAATAAGTACAGTAAAAGTAAAAATGGACTGTGTGTGTGTGCGTGTGCCTGCCTTTAGTCATGAAAATGTGCATGTGTGTGTCAGTGTATATGTAGTTGTTGTGCCAGATTGTGTGTGTGTGTGTGTGTATGTGTGTTTTTGGCTGTGAAATACAAAAATATCTATGTTAGCAAAACGCTTCCAGTGAATTCAGATACATTCAGAAGGATTCAGGATTCAAGGATCCTCTACAGGTAGACTGCGGACAACAGGGACTCGAGCCCAAAAACCCATCAGCTGGGAGTGAAAAGGTTTTGGCGGGTATTGTTCAGACTGTGGGGTATGCTGCAGGCTACAGCTCCAAACCTGACTCCAAACAGGATCATCTAATATTCAGTTAGAGGTGGTGTGCTCTTTGAGCTGAAAGTAATAAAGAATGACCAGGGTGTGGCAACTGGAAGGTTGATGGTTCCATTCCTTGGACTCCCTCTAGTTAAGTGTTGAGGTGTCCCTGAGCAAGACGCCTAACCCTAACTGCTCCTGACATGTTGGTTGTTACCTTTTACCTATATTATTTCGAAAGGAAATCACCCCCTATACTGTGCTCCAAGGCAATCACTGCTCCCCTGGAGTTTCTCTTTGTTTTCATTGCTTTGTTCACTTGTTCATCATTCAGGATGAGTCAAGTTTGGATTGCAACAGTCGAGCAAAGACGCAGGCTTTAAAGAGGCCCAATTATACCACCAGGTGTGAGTGAGATTAGCCATTAGAAGCCCTTTCAAAATTGCCACGTGACATCACAAGTGGGAGTGTCCACCTCAATGTATGCTGACGAGATCCACCCACCAGCCTACCCAGTGGACTGTACCAACTGGTAAACTGATCTAGTCAGCATACATCTAGGTGGAGATGCTTACCCGAACCGAATTGTGTTATCAATATGCCACAATGACATGTCAATTTTGAAACTGCTTTTAATGGCTAATCACACTCACAGTTGGTGGCATATTGGGCGCCTTTTTATTGCTAACTTTGTCTTGGAGTGTGTGTGTGTGTGTGCAGCAGAAATAAACAACTGTGGTGTGTGTGTGTGTGTGTGTGTTTGGTGGCTGGCTTCATTAGCCTCACCTGGCCCAGTTAGAGGGCTGGGGCTGCACACCTGTGGTGTGCATTGGCTAATCAGTGCACCACAGTCAGCTATCAACACACACACACACTCAGGGACCGTTAGCATGCTAGCTGTAACTCCATCTGTTCTGTTAATTTTATGTGACAACCTTTGCAATGAACCAGACTTTTTAACACCATCCTGCCTGCTTCCTTTGGGAGGTCCCCCGGGAAAGCCACATGTGTCACGGTCACGACCGTGTCTCGGGGCTCCCGGGCTCCGGTGCCGCCCCTGGATGATTAGCGGGGCTCCGGGGCTCCGGTGCCGCCCCTGGATGATTAGCGGCACCTGCGCTACGCTTGCAGCTGCCGTGAATGAACAATTACTCACGGCATAAAAGCCCCGGCTTTCCACCCACGGGTGTCGGACCATTGTTAATGTTATGTTGTGTCTTGTCGGTTTCCACATTACTGGTTGTTATTGTTAAGTCGATGGACTACCCGTTTGGATGCCTACCTCCCTGTCTGTTCCTCACCCGCCTACCTACCTACCTGCCTGTCTGTCTGTCCCTCACCTGTCTGCCTACCTGTCTCACGGTAATTAAATAACATTTCTGTACTGCAAAACCCCGAGTCCTGAGTCTAGCGTTTGGGTCCTCCTGCCCCACATTGTGGCAAGAGACTTTGCTCCAAACGTCTCTACGCTGGCCGTTGAAACTTCCACACGCTCTAATCCACTCACACTTTTGTTCTCACTCTCCTTCACTCACTTCCTCCCCACAGACTCGATGGCCCTCACTCACAGTTACGCTACCGTAGTTTTACTATGGGCGGGGGCGGGGGGGGGGGGGGAGGAGAAAGTGAGGCAATTTCACAAACCAATGATGTGTGTTGTGAGGTGAGTGTTGCGTAAGGCTTCTGACATCACATTTGATGCGGAACTCTTTTCTGTCTCCAATGGCACACGTGCACCGTGGCCATGCGTGCCATCTTCGGGTTGGAAATGCACTCTTTTCAGCCACTAGACACACTGCAGTGCAGCCAACAAGGAACGATCCACACTCCTAAAGTGTGAAGTGGGGCGATGAGAAATCGCCTGTGACTACAATCGAGGAGACACGTCATGTTCTGTTTCGATTGTTGTTCGATTTAAATACTGACGAGAAGGGAAATTGTTTCGACCAATTTCAACCATTCTGACGATAGAAAGGAGGTGGAATTTGCAGTAATCTCTGGGTTGGGTTCACAGCATGAGTCGTCATGGTAACTGAACTGAGATTAGTCTAAGCTCTGTTTCTGGAACCCGAAAATGGAATTCTGCCTTTCCCTTGAACCGCAGAATTCTCATGCCATATTCAGTTAACCCTGGTTCTAGCTTCTTAAAATGGGGCCCTGGATTGCGTTTGTTTGTTTGTTTTTGTATTTTTTTGATTTCACAACAAATTATCATCAGTTCGTTGTTTGGCCCGAGTGTGAACACCAGACAGACAGGCGATGTAATTTCCTCGTTCTGTGGAGTCACCGCGACTTAATGGTGACTAGCTTTGGAGGATGAGGAGATTTTGGAGCACATTGGCACTTTTAAGCTTGTTTTTCTCATTGTGCATTTGCATTTTATTCTCGCCTCGATAATTCAGTTTCATGTATTTAGTGCGGATGCATGAACTTATATATAGCAGATATGCCATTTTTCATTCTGATTTTATATATATATATATATATTGTTGTTTGAGTTGCACATTAGCTATATTTTGCTGCTGTACCTATCTCGCACATGACCTATTTCTCATCTTGTGTTTTTCGTATCTTAAATAAAAGGGTGAATGGGAAATGAGAGTAGAATCAGTAGTGGCTCCATGTCCGTTCCTATCTCTCTGCCTGTCTCACACCATCATGAATTTTTCATTAATTCTTCTCTCCCTCTCTTCCCTTTTCATTCTTTTTTCCTCCGTGAAAAAAGCACAGCAATTGTCCATCTGCAGGTGGCTAAGTGAGATAGCACTCATAGACCCCCTCTCTCTCTCTCTCTCTCTCTCCTCTCAGTCTCTCTCTCTCTCTCTCTCTCTCTCTCCTCTCAGTCTCTCTCTATGTCTCTCTACTTATTCTCTCTACCCCAGGTTCTCTTTCTTGTCTCTCTCCCCCCAGCTCTCTCTCCTCAGTTGTCTCTCTCCCCCCAGTCTCTCTCTTCCTTCAATGTCTCTGTGTTTCTCCCCCCAGTCTCTCTCCTCAGTGTCTCTCTGTGTCTCTCTCCCCCAAGTCTGTCTCCTCAGTGTGTGTCTCTCTCCCCCCAGTCTCTCTCTCCTCAGTGTCTCTCTGTGTCTCTCTCCCCCCAGTCTCTCTCTCCTCAGGTCTCTCTGTGTCTCTCTCCCCCCAGTCTCTCTCTCCTCAGTGTCTCTCTGTGTCTCTCTCCCCCCAAGTCTCTCTCTCCTCAGTGTCTCTCTGTCTCTCTCCCCCAGTCTCTCTTCCTCCCCTTTCCCAGTGTCTCTCTCAGTTGTCTCTTGTCTCTCTCCCCCCAAGTCTCTCTCTCCTCAGTGTCTCTCTGTGTCTCTCTCCCCCCAAGTCTCTCTCTCCTCAGTGTCTCTCTGTGTCTCTCTCCCCCAGTCTCTCTCTCCTCAGTGTCTCTCTGTGTCTCTTCTCCCCCAGTCTCTCTCTCCTCATTCTCTGTGTTTCTCTCCTCAGTGTCTCTGTCTCCCTCCCCCCAGTCTCTCTCTCCTCAGTGTCTCTCTGTGTCTCTCTCCCCCCAAGTCTCTCTCTCCTCAGTGTCTCTCTGTGTCTCTCTCCCCCCAAGTCTCTCTCTCCTTACAGTGTCTCTCTGTGTCTCTCTCTCCTCCCCTTGCCTGCCAGATACTCAGCAGTCAGGCGGCTGTGCTCTCCAGCTCTCCTCAGTCCTTATGCACTCTGGTAATCACTCTGTGGAATCTCTTGCACTGAGCGTGTGTGTGTGTGTGTGTGTGTGTGTCTGTGTGTGTGTGGGATTGTGCAACTGTGTGGACGCCATGCACATCCACATGTGTAAATCTTTTTATGTCATGAATAACAGCCGAGGTGTGTGTGTGTGTGTGTGTGGTGTGTGTGGTGTGTGGGTGTGTGTGTGTGTGTGTGTAAGCCATGATCACCAAGTGAAAACATTTTCGGATAGCCTGGTTGTGAGTGCCAGCCCGCATTAGACCCGGCGGTTGAAAACGTTCCACTGTGATTACAATCACTCACACACACACACACACACACACACACCACACACACAACCACACACACACACACACACACACACACACACACACACACACACACACACACACACACACACACACACACACACACACACACACACACACCCTGGTACATTTGTTTTCTTTCATTCCCCTTCTCTTTTGACTTCCATCCATTTGTCTCTCCATCCCTCTCACTCACTCTCTGTCTGCCAGCCTCTCTCTCTCTCTCTCTCTATCTATCTTTCTATATCTCTCTGCCAGCCTCTCTCTCTCTCTGCCAGCCTCTCTCTCTCTATCTTTCTATATCTCTCTGCCAGCCTCTCTCTCTCTCTGCCAGCCTCTCTCTCTCTATCTTCTCTCTCTCTCTGCCTCTCTCTCTATCTGACTCTCTCTCTCTCTGTCTCTCTATCTCTCTCTGCCAGTCTCTGTCTTTCTCTCTCTTGCACTCTGCCAGCCTCTCTCTGTCCTCATCATCCTCCTCCTCCTCCTACTTCACCCCCCCCAGCTCCAGAGCGCTTGGCACCGGTCCCGGGTGCATATTAATCTCCGTGGTAACGGCAGGTCTTTATGTTGGCGAAGGCGGGTTCAACAAGTTAGTTCAACACAGGAAGGGGAGGGGCCGCGTTGGCGTGGGCCCCTCGGAACTAACATGAGTTTGTGGTGTGTGTGTGTGTGTGCGCATGAGTGTATGTGTGTGTGTGTGTGTGTGTGTGGCTGCATGTGTGCGTGAGTGTGTGTGGAAAATTAGTTTCTGTGTAAGTGTGTGTGTATGTATTATGGGCTATCGGAAGCATTTAAATGACTGTATGAGTGTGTGTGTGTGTGTGTGGTAGTTTGTGTGTACGTGTGTGTATGTGTGGTAGTTTGTGTGTATGTGTGAGTGTGTGTGCTAGTGTGTGTTCCTTGTTCTCCTACCGCGGCACTTAGCAGATTTGTGCAAAACGTAGCAAACCACGAGGCCCATAAAGAAAATGATGATGCGTGTACAGTGTTTATGAAGCCACTGCTGCCTGGCTGTGCACACCTGTGGTGGACACACCCACACACACACACGCGCACACACACACACACACACACGCACACACACCACCCCACACACACAAACACCTGTGGTGCACACACCCACACACACACATGCACACACACATCCATGCCAAAGGAAGTGCAGAATGTGCATTGTTTTGTTGGTTTGAACGTTTGTGCGTGTGTGTGTGTTTACATTTAGTGTGTGTGTGTGTCTGTGAGTGTGTGTGCGTGTTTGATGTGTGTGTATGTTTATGGTCAATGTGTGTGTGTGTGTTTGTGTGTGTGTGAGAGCCACCTTTTTATGTCGATGTGCAGGTATTTTATTTGCAACACTGTATTTAAAAGGCCCTTGTGTGCCTGTGTGTGTTTGTGTGTTTGCAAGTGTGTGTGTGTGTCTGTGCGTGTGCGTGTCTGTGCGTGTGTGTGTGTGTGTGTGGTGTGTGTGTGTGTGTGTGTGTGTGTGTGAGAGAGAGAGAGAGAGAGATAGTAGGAGTGGATCTCAGGTGAACACGGGACATAAATCTGTGGCTGACGTCAACAGTGAAAGTCATTAGTCAGCTGTCACCCTCCCTGGCTCCCCGCCATGGCACTGAGACACACACACACACAGACAAGCCCCCTCAATTCCTGCTCCGCCTATATTTTTTTTTTTCTCTCTCTCTCTCTCTCTCTCTCTCTCTCTCTCTCTCTCTCTCTCTCTCTCTCTCTCTCTCTCTCTCTCTCTCTCTCTCTCTCTCTCTCTCCCCTTCTGATTTGTTTTATGAACCTTCTCCTTCTCTCTCACGCTCCCTCTAATTCTCTCTTTTGGCACGCTCTCTCTCCCTTTCTCTCTCCTTCTCTCTCTCTTCCTCTCTCTTTATTTGCTCTCTCCAATTATCTCTCTCTCTATATCTATAGATATATTATAGAGATATATATATTATTATATATATATTACTTGTCTATGTTATTATCTTCTTTGTTTGATTCCCTGCACTCATAATTGCTCACTTAATCCCCTTCTTAACCCCTTCTTGGTAAACGGCAAGATAGCTAGGATAAGATGCGACAAGCTAAGTGCTGTGTTAAGAGCCAGGAAGTATGAACATAGAACTAAGTGCTAAGGATCCATGAGGTCATGTGATAAGGGGAAGTGGAGAAAGGGGTGGTGGGGGGTTATGGAGGAGAGGCTGTGCAGAGTCCAGATCATCACACACAAGCAATTTCTCAGCCATGGGTTGGCTGACAGCAGCCTCCAAACAAAACAGTCTTAGCCAAAAATAACAAAGTCGCAGGCCGGCCAATAAGGTGGAGCAAAAGTGTGCGAGCTAAGGGGCTTAAGCAGGGTACTCTTCTCGAGACCCGAGGGGCTTTGCTGTGCTTGGCGGCTCTTCTCAGATAGGAGGCTTGGCCCAAGTCTATCTCCTCCAGCCTAATTAGCTTAATGAAGGAGATTAAGAGTGCCGAGCGGGATCGGATGAATTGTCTCGCCGATACACTCGCGCTCTGCAGGCGCTACGCAGGGTGCGCCGTCAAATACACACAAAATCAAGCTCAGTGTAATTCCTGCCTATAGAACGGGCGGCACTGACTCAAGGAGGTATAGAGTGGGTTATCTGGCGACCAAAAAGGTTGCCGGTTCAAATCCCTGGGCTCCTCGAAGCAAACTGGCGAAGACTTGAGGTTTCTGGCGCCCGGGCGACTGTGAATTGATGGTACATTTTTTGAAAGAAAGATTAATGTTTCTACTTTTTTAAAGAAGCATTTTTAAAGGAATTCTCCAAGGCAAGGTGAGGTGTCGAGGTGTCCCTGAGCAACACACGGCACCGAAGCCTGTTAATCTGGCTGTTGCCTTGCGTGATTGACCCTGCCGTCGGTGTGTATGAATGTGTGTATGAATGGATGAATGTGAGGCAATCATAATAAAACGCTGAGTGGCTACGGGTCTGAAAAGCGCGATATGAATGCAGTCCCTCTTACCATTTAAATGACATACGGTGACTCTTTGGATTATGGATAAAGATGCCTTTGACGATTTTTTTTGCATTTGGATGTTCTGCAGCAATCTGTTTGCCATTGTGCAGACAACATGCCAACTCTTATTCAGAGAGAGAGAGAGAGAGATTCTTTTTCGCCTTCATTTTTCATGAGTTCAAATAAAATATGATTTTCTGACCATGACTACGACGAAAGGCGCATTTCTCTCATATTTTGGTCACAAATGTGTTCAAATCCATGTTGGCGAGCACCTTTTACTCCGCCATTGCCAAGATAATCCATCCACCTGACAGGTGGATGGATTACCAAGACGCTGATTAAACAGCATGATTATTACACAGGTGTGCCCTTGGGCTGGTCACAGTAAAAGGCCATTCTGAAAACGTGCAGTTTCCTCCCACAACACGATGCCAACGCAGATGTCGACGGTTTCAAGGTAGCTGGCGTTTGCAATCGGATGCATGCGGGCTGCGGGAATGTCCACCAGAGCTGTTGCCCGTGGATTGAACGTTCATGACCCTTTCCCGTAAGCTATCTCTCATGTCATTGTGGAGTGTGTGTGTGTGTGTGTGTCACTGGTGGCCAGTTTTAGCAGCCTCACCTGACCTGAGTCTGGGTATATTGACTAATCCTGCACCATCTCTATCTTTCCTATTATTTTTATTTGTATGCCTACATCCTGCGTACTATCGCCTGCCGTGCCACAAGAGATTCACTGTGCAGGATGGCCCTGGCACTCAAGTAGAGCACTGGAATTCTCGATCTGTTCCGCCTGCTCTGTCTGCCATTTCTACGGAATTTCCACAATAAACCAGATTATTCAAGACAAACTGTCTAGATAGAATTATAAGCCTTTTATAGACACAGACACTTTGTATACACAGTGACTTGCTCTTTGAAAGTCACTTTGGATGAAAGCGTCAAATCCCCGAAATGTAAATGTAGAAAAAGTTTTGGACCACATGGAGAAAAACGGGAGCAAAAACAGAAATGTTGCATTTAGTTTTTTGTTGAGTGTGTGTATATAAATATATATATACTGTACATACATTAGACAGTTTGGAAAGGTATTTCCATTGTGAAAGTGCGATTCCCCGTTTCCACTCGATTTCACGCACTGCCAGTCGCGTTTTCCTGATTATTTTTTAGAATACAAAGGAGTTCCATTTACGGGAGACTCTTACGGTGTTAGAGCTATCCGGCGGCCTTCTCTCCTTCATGGACGAGACCCCGCCAGCGACGATGCATTAGCCCGTTAGTGTCTCACAGCGAAGGGAATTCACCGTGGCCCTCAAAGGCGGCCAATAACATACACACACACACACACACAC
The DNA here is from genome assembly GCA_002895965.2 of Coryphaenoides rupestris. Taxonomy (NCBI): domain Eukaryota; kingdom Metazoa; phylum Chordata; class Actinopteri; order Gadiformes; family Macrouridae; genus Coryphaenoides; species Coryphaenoides rupestris. Next base: position 29,533 of record PIJE02002449.1, on the reverse strand, counting down.
ACACACACACACATACTGTTATCTGGCTCGGACTGCACATTGTGTGTGGTAAGAGGGAAGAAAACGCACTCTGTTTTGCAGCTGTGTTGGCAAAGTAAATGCAAGCCATTGAAAAGCAACAAGGACTTGACACCGTTGTGCTTCAAGGGGATTTTTCTTTCGTTTCCAAGTGCACTGCTGTGTGTGTGTGTGTGTGAATATCTGCATGATGCATGATGATACACACACACACATGTGCATACACACACACACACACATACATTCACATGCGCACACACACATGCAGTGCATACAAACACACATGCAGTGCACACACACACACACACATATACAGAGCACATATGCACACATCACACCACACATGCACACACACACACACACACACACACACACACACACACAGCACACACACCACTCCCACACATACACACACACACACACACACACACACACACACACACACACACACACACACACACACACACACACAACACAACACACATGCAAGTACACACTACAAGCATGAAGCTCCGCGTGTCAAAAGAACACTTCATCGAGGGTGAATATATCTCTCTCTTAAAAGAGAGAGACAACAGCACACAAGAGCAAGATCTACATACTGTTATACTATGGCAGGCTGGCCATATGTTGTGTGGTAAAGGGGAGAGAAAACCGCAACTCTGTATTGCCAGTCTGTGTTGGCCAACCAGCAAAGTTGCAAGTCATTGAAGAAGCAACGGAGCTTGACACCGGTACCTAGTTGTGGCATTCAGGGGATTTTATCTTTCGTAATTTACCGAAGTTGGCAGCTGCACACGACAGCATTTCACAGTGCCAGTCGCACACACAATACAGAGACCACATATGCCACATGCCCACACTGCTACGTACACACTACACATTAGTACGTACACACACACACACGTGTAAACAACACACACGGACCCACACGACATCACACACACACACCACAGCACACGCAGGGCCGCGCGCATGCATCCACGCCCAGCCGCACGCGCACGCACGCACGACGAGCGCACGCACGCAGCCGCACTGCACGCACCGCATCGCACCGCACGCACGACGCACGCACGACGCAGCAGCACGCACCCCGCACACGTTCCTGTTCAGGGAAACCAAATAATTGTACCATGCTGGTGTGTGGAGGGGACGGTGCGGGACATGGGTTTCACTGCAACGGGAGACTCTGGAGGAGAAGCCGGTGGCCATCAGACCTCCTGAACGCAGCTGGACGCTCCACCTTATCTCTATTCGAGCGAAATAGGTTTCTTTGACGATCGATGCCACGAAAACGTCGATATACACCCTCGATGAAGTGTTCTTTCAATAGCGCCGGGCACTTCAGCTCCTGTAGCTAGTGTACATCGCTTTATTTTATGTTATGCCGTGTGTGTGTGTGTTGTGTTGTGTTGTGTGTGTGTGTGTGTGTGGTGTGTGTGTTGTGTGTTGTACTGTAGTGTGTGTGAGAGACAGAGAGTAGGTGGATGGGTGGGTGGATGGCGAA
>PIJE02002449.1:0-21882 GCA_002895965.2 Coryphaenoides rupestris | reverse complement strand
GCGAGGGGAGAGAGAAGGGGGAGGAGGAAGCGAGGGGAGAGAGAAGGGGGAGGATAGGAAGCGAGGGGGGAGAGAAGGGGGAGGATAGGAAGCGAGGGGAGAGAAGGGGGAGGAGGAAGAGAGGGGGAGATAGGAAGCATGGTTGACACCGGCGTCGGTGAATGTGAGGCAACTGTAAAGCGCTTTGGATAAAAGAGATATATAAATGCAATCCATTTACCATTTACTAATGGCCTAACTGCAGAATATGGACACACATAGACAAGTTTACATTATAGATACATAGACAGTCTTTGAGATATGTAGATAGCTACAAAGATACACAGATAGTTAGAGGTACATCAACAGTTTTAGAGATGTGTAGATAGTTATGGATACATTATAGATTCACAGAGTTTAAGGGATCTGTAAATAGAGAAATCCATTGACGATACATCGATAGTTATAGAGATATGTCGATGGTTATAGTCATGGATGGATAGATGGATGGATAGATAGATCGATAGAAAGTGGATTGATAACAATGCATGAAAGTTGCTGATGGATTTGATTGATGTAGAATTTGGCATTGCTGAGAGGCTAGATTAAACTCATTTTAAATGTCCGTTTCAAATTTCCGTCAACCTAATATCTGTAATATTCTCTCGCCAAATGCAGCTGCCTCTGTTCTTACACATGAACAAACCACAGCTGGTGTGGCACCTTTTAAAGACTTTATAACGAACCTCTAGACAATATACGTTGTTGGGTTTTTTTCCCAAACAGAAGGAGAATTTAGCCAGCCGTAATGGTAATATAGGCCTGGGCTCCGGCACCCTAATTATCAATGGGATTCGTATGACTTGTTTCACGGCTCAGCACACCCCCAACTTCACTTTTTGCAGTTTGACCAATTAACGTCAGTTAAATGAGGTTTTATGAAAGGTAATTATATCGTTTTACGACTCACTGACCGTTTGTCAACGCTGACTGTAAATTAGTCTCTCGTCTGCGTAACTATGCCTCGCAGCGTCGCGCCAGACGGAAATGAAACGGAGACGGGGGGGGAAGGAAAAGAAATGATCCTGTTGCAAAGATAAGAAATATAAACAATAGTTTGCGGAAAACGTACACTTTGTTTTCCACGTCAAGGCCAGCCCCGTCGAATTGTAATATGTAGGCGACCCAAAGTTTGGCCACGCGGCACCATTCGTCAAATTAGCACTCAGGCTACGCTAACATAAACCCCGGGGGAAATAAAATGGTGTGACATCGAGAAATGTGGAACTATTCCTTTCTATTCGTTTGTTTTGTACGCAGTTTATTTTTTGTTTGTGTTGTTTTCAGTTTCTTCTGCAATCGTGTAGCTCTGTTTGTTTCATGCGTTTGTTTAGACTGAATTCTGCTCCCGCCTGAGAAATGATATTGCCAAGAGGTTTGCTAATGCCTTTAAATGGGCCATAGAAGATGTGCTTATTTTTCGTCTGTGAGCGCTTGTATTCATAGTTTGTTTTTCAAACTGACGAACAAACGTATCTCAAATACAGCCCATATGGCACATTTATTCCGCAATATTTTCCAGGGATGAAGACTCAACTTCAAAAGAGTCGATTCCCGATTCCATCAGGGATTCTCAGCAAATTCTCTGAAACAATTCCAAAAATAAACGGAATTCTCGTCGATTCTGGCTGACTCCAAACTATGGAATCGAATAAACTATTTACTTGAGCAAGTTATATGTTCATTTGTAGTTAAAAGCCTTTCCCAATCTGTTTGATTCCTCCAGTCTGATCCACTCCACTGGGGACGGTAATCTCAACAAGTCTATTTATTGTGTGGGATTTTTATTCGGATTTGGAATCCGTTGAGAATCCATTGAATCAATTTCCTTAAACGCACTCCGAGCCGGAATGAACTCGTCCGTCTCTAATATTTACCGTTTTCTTTCATCGAAAGGTCACAAAAGGGCGCCATAATCAGACGCATGCAATGTGTTATCTACGTTGCGTCAGGTATCAAAGTAAATTATGATGAAATAAATAATAAGACATCAAATTATATACAGAAAGGAAAATATAAATTATAAGGACGCTTCACCGCATCTCGTCTCTGCAGGAGGTCAACGTGTCGCACGCAGGTTCTGCCGTGATCTCTGACAGCAATTTGACGCCAGCCCCGCCCCCCCCCGCACCACCACCAACCCCCGCCAGCCCCGCCCCCCCCCCACCACCAACCCGCAGCCACCACCACCTTTCCCGTACGGGGCTATAAAACCTTTTTCATTTCATTTGCACCCTTTCTTCTTCTGGGAACCCCGTCGACCGGGTGTCAACACCAGGGCGACTGCTGTCAGTACTATCAGCTGTCAAGATGTCAAAAGAGTGCTTAAGCCCTCCCCCCATTCCTCTCCTCCCCACCCCCCCCCCCCCCGTTATCCCATCTCTCTCGGGCGCAAGAGCCTTTTCACACATTTTTTTTTTTGTGTCACCCACCGCCTCTCCTCCCTCTCATTTATCAAGTCTCGCTCGCTGCCAGAGCCTGATATTGGAAGATCTGCGAGGTCTTTGTGAACCCCGCCCCCCCCACACCACCACCACCGCCACCACCACCACCTACCCCCGTCCCATCCAACGCCGTCCGACACTCCATCACTTTGCGTCCCTTTTTTGCCGAGGCTGTCTTCCGCATGGAATCCTCCTTTCTTTATTTCTTTCGTCCTTTCTTTCCTTCTCTTCCTCTTTTCTCTAAACCAAAGCGACGGAGAGCGACAAAAAAACGGCCAGTGTTGCAGCTGAGTGAACCTTCCCTCTGTGGGGGGGAAAGTTTAAATTACTTTCCCGGAGTTGGGGCGGAAGAGATAAATAATCAGCGGCGCTATGACACAGGACAGGACACGACGGAGACCGGGGGAAAAGAGGAAAAATCTCGGCAGCCATTTTGGAATGTTCACGTAGCAGTTAACATCGGCACTCGGGTGAATGTGAGGCGACTGTAAATCGCTTTGGATAAAAGCGTGATATAAACGCAATCCATTTCCCATTTATAAGGTTAAGTGGGCACGGTAGGCACCAAGAGGCCTACGGATTAGGCTGCGGAGATTGGGGATTGAACCCGGAACCTTTTCGGCCTGGAAATCAAACACACCCACACACACGCACAAGACTATCCGGCACCTCATGCAGATGCACACACAAAGACGGATACGCACACACGGATACACACACTCTCTCTAGTCCCTGTCCCTCGACCGGTGTGTGTGTATCTCCCCGGTTACATTTGAGAAAGCTGAATGAGCCTCGGTGGGAAACGATAATTACAATTTGATGAGTCTGACAACAAAAACCACGAGTGTAACAAGTTGAAAATTGGTTATTGGCTTCGAGAGCTCTTGCTATAATTTGGTCTGCGCTGTGTTCAATGCTTCAGGGCCAATTGCCCTGTCACTAGAGGTTATGGCGGGCGAGAGAGAATTAAACAAAAAACACACACACACACACACACGCACATACAGACAAGACCCCGACGGTGAGTGAATTCCTCTAATTATCCTATTCCTTTGCACCGGTGAAATTCCCCCAAGACGCCGCGCAGTTTGCTTGACGTGGGGGGGGGGAAGGGTAACATTCATCAAGCAACGAGCCCGTGACAAAAGATAGCAATTTGGGGCGAGCGCTTTTTGGACACGGAGCTATTTACCGCACGCCGGAGAGAGAGAGAGCGAGCGAGAGAGGGAGGGAGCGGCGTCTCCGTGGGATGCATAGGCATGTCAACGCGCGAGTTTGGCTCGATAATATCACCGTAGGCGAACCGCCGGCCCCTTAGAACGATGCCGTTGCTTTTATAAACGACGCATACCGATATAGACACCACACGGGCCCATGGCTCCGTTACGCTGTTGTGTGTATATAGAGTTGTATATGGCTATTAAATGCTGCGCTGCGATCAATACAAATACACACACGGAGATGTTGTGCTCATCGTACGCGTATTGAGCCCGTTTGTGCTGTAGCGGGGCTGTTTATGATTCACAATATACACGCGGTCGGTAATCCCTTAGATTTTCATGACTAATCAATCAAAACTCCAGCTTGCACTGTGGCTTGGCCTTGTGCACAGATGAAAGCCACCTGAAACGCCACGCGCCATTTTGTTTTCCAATCAGAGGCAACAGCGGAGAGTGATTAATCCCAAAACGCCCCCCCATCCATTTCCCCAGGTCCTTTCTTGATGTTTTTTGTCTTTTATTTATTTATGTTTGTGGTTTTACAGAAAACAGTGAAGCTGTCCCTGAACAGCTAATGAACAGACAACTTACATTTACATTTAGGGCATTTGGCAGACGCTTTTATCCAAAGCGACTTACAAAGAGTACATTTGTTGAAGGAGACATCAATATATCTCTGTGGTACATAAAGATAAGAATAGAGCAGGTTTCAAGCATTCATAGTTGTGAGGCTAATAGAACGAGTTTCATAATTGCGAGGTTGCCTGCATAATTGCTGGGATAAGAGCAGACGTGTCATTCTGAGCGCATTACCAACATCTTATTGGACATATTACCACGTTTAAAACAAAACAAAAAACAACTGTGGGTTCACTGCCCCTTTAAGCCTTCCACCCATCTGCAAGTCACTTCACTCCGGCTCTATAGTGCTCACGTCTTTGTAACTTCACATCACGTGACTGCCCCCCCCACGAAGTAAAAACTCTCAAGTTTGAAGTTTATCTAAATTGGGTTTTCATTGATCACAAAGTGTGGGAGGAACAGTGGGAGCGCTGTCAACGTCCATCCACTCCCCTCCCCAGCCCCAATCCACCCCGATGACTTCTTTGGACTTCGGTTCGATTCCTGTCTGCTGTGCAGTCTGCATCGTTCTTATTAGTGCGGTTGCCATCCATAGGAGTAAGTCCACAGGAGCTTGGAGGTTCAGCTAATTAACGGCGTTAAGATTGTCCATGTGAATAGCCCATGTGTGTCCATCACCTTGTAAAGGCCAGGAGTTGTGAACACCATTGGGACCTCTCTCTCTCTCCACCCGTCACGTACGATTGGATGGGCAAAGAGAACTGCATTGTCCCTCACCTATAGAGCTAGCACAATGAGGAGAATATTATTTCACTGCAGCTTTTTAAAAACACAGCCAGTTATGTTGTCTAAAAAGCAGGAGTGGACACAGATACAGTATAATAAAGCTAGCTTTAAATTATCATTATTCCAGGACTACTACACCAACTACAATATTGCAATAATGAAATATTCCACATGTTCAGATTTATTTGTCGTATCACATCGCCCATTATTTATGACACAATAAAATACACGATATAACGAATATTAAAATGATGATTCATCGTCATGCCACAATTTTTCGAACAATGCACAAACTGGTTCAGTGAAGTCAATGCGTCTAATAAATGAATGACAGAAGACTGAAGGAGCACCTGAAACGAATGACTCATTCCCAATTGAAATAATTCCTGAAGCATTAAAAGAGAGTGTAGACACTGGCACACCGGTAGTCATTTGAGCCCCTTTTTATGCCCGGAGTGCTCCGGCAAAACTCCTTCCCGGCGTCAGCAGTGCAGTTGAAAGTCTTGTCGAGTAATGAATTTCACAAGTGCTGGTGGAGGTTGCTGAAGGCTGGATGGATAGGTAGGGTGGATGGGTGGGTGGGGTGTCGAGGATGCCTGAGCCAGGGTTTGGTTTGATGGACAATGGAGTGAAGCCAGCAGAGTTTGACAGCATATAGCAATGACTGCAGAGGATGGATCCATCTCCTTTTGGAAAGGAGTGGACAAATATGCTACCTCTAATTCCTTGAAATGGGATGCCGTGAATGAATAGGGACATATTTAATGAGCGTATTCCCTTCGTAACTGGCTGCCTTCTGGCCAGTTTTCTCCCGCGGTGCGACGGCTAATCACCTCAACTGTCCAAACAAACCAAACAGTCTGTCGGAAGATCTGCAGATGTGTTTGTCTAAGCCAACAGAGACATACCAACAGAAAGCACTCAGGGATACCTGTATACAGTATATACACTGTATATACAAAAAAGTGAATTACTGATTGCAAATTACTTTGCCCAGGGAATCAAAAGCCAGATACCCACATATAGTGAAAATCTATTCATTTTCAGCAGATTATTCCCCTATCCAACAAGAAAGAAAAATAGTTATTTGTTATTTAACATCTAAATGCACCAATGATCTCTTCTTCTACAGCTCAATGGTTTTGTTGTTGTTGTCTGCAAAAAACAAAGTGGACAGCTTTCAACCAAACATAAGACATCCCTGCACTGCACACACACACACATGTGGCGCTCTAAAAGCCATGTAATGTTGTATTTTCTTTTTCTACCTGGACCCTATTTTCCCATCATTTGGGGTCCAAGTGACTAATGCAGACGACCATTTTTGAAATCGGTCCAGTATTGAGCGAGATTGCTTCAGCCATCAGCAGCAAAACGTCTGCAATGTAACCCCGTGGGGCAATAGTGCCGCTTCAATGTACGTCCACTATAAGTGCTTGTTTTTCGCCGTTGACATGCTCAGATTGTTATTATCAGTGTCTGACAACTTTATGGGAGGTTTTTTTTGTGTTTACATTTAGCTTGTCTCGTTTTTATGTGCGTCAAAAACAGCTAAATATTAAGCCATAACTCTGAAAATCGTTTGGATCGCCCTCAGCGACGCTTTCTGTCGTCCGGTTTCTGTTGTCCTGCAACAACTCAACTCTCGCGAGAGTCAGAGCTACACTCGGTTAGACACAATACAAAACCGACTGGATAAAGCGAAAGGTAAAGGAAAAAAAAGTAGTATTTCTCTGTAGGGACACTTTCCATAATGTTGTCAGACACTTATAACAACAATCTGAGCCGGTCAATGGCAAAAACAAGCCCATTTAGTGGACATACATTGACGGGGCGCTGTTTCCCCAAAAGGGTTCTTTTTGTAGACATTTTTGCGGCTGACGGCTGAAGCAATCTCGCTCAATGCTGGACCAATTTCTAAAACTGTTGTCTGCATTAGTCACTAAGACCCCAAAAATGATGGGAAAATAGGGTTCCAGCTTGAAAGATAGCAAAGTCTCCTTTAGCCGCCACCACTTGCCAGCTATTTCATCAAGTTCCCTAGATGCAGAACATCACTGGCTGAGATGGAAAATTAGGAACGGTACGGTACAAGTTAATTGCCTCATAACATGAAGAATGAAGAACGCAATAATGGTGTTCACCCTGCCCAATATATAATATTCCATGATTCAGAAAAGCCGGAAAGAAGTTCAAAGAAATAAGACTTGGTTATTAGTCTGACTATCCCGCCCATAATTGGTCTAAAGCATGGCTGCTGTGCAATTACTTCTAACTAATATGCCGGCTTTGAGAACCACTGGGTCTTATACAGCCATTTGCTAGTGATCCCTTTAACTGTAGGTGGTCACGTATACTGCCATAATTAGATATGGGCCATTGTCAGCTAATACACTGTCCATTAATCATACGTAATACGGCAAAGGCAATTACGATAATAAATTATTTAGCGAGCAGGCAGCAGCTTGTTGCAAGGTAACTAGGAGGGCCTGTGTGGTGGGTCTAATAGTTAATAGGAAGGGACAAAACATAAAACATATGAACGGGGGGGGGAGTGCTGACGAGATTCAAGATTCAAGAACATTCTGGCGATCAGCGGAATGTGCAAAATACTACTAGTACTATACTAATGATATGAGAGATAACTTGAATTGGAGGGAACAGAATATTTAGAATATTTACAGTAAAAAGCCAGCAGGAATGAGGAAAATATAGGCAGTATAAGGCAGTATAAGAAAGGCAGTACAAGAAAATCTGAAAAAAATGGAATGAAAAGATACAGAATAAGGTGAGTACAGAACATCTATGTCTGCATGGATGTAAGTCATAAGCATGTGTGCCCGGGTGAGGTCAGAGTTCACAGTCCTGATGGCCTGCGCAAAAAAACTCTGTTTTACTCTCTCTGTTCTAGCAGCGTGATTGCGGAGGCGCTTGCCTGACCGCAGAAGTTGGAACAGGTTGTTGTTGGGGTGGTGAGGATGCTTCCTGATCCTGCAGGCTCTGGTTCGACACCTCCTGGAGTACAGGTCCTGCAGGGTGGGGAGGATCCTTCATGATCCTGCAGGCTCTGGTTCGACACCTCCTGGAGTACAGGTCCTGCAGGGTGGGGAGTGTAGTGCCAATATGTGGTGTGCTCAGCCGAACACACCACCCTCTGTTGCCAGACCAGGCAGTGATGCTTCCTGTCAGTATGCTCTCCACCCCACCAGCGTCTGAAGGATCCTCCGGGAGACTGGGAATTTCCTCAGGCAGCTGAGGAAACAAGCGCGTTTAAACATTTTAAGGAAGCCCATTTTCATGAGAAACATTGCGCGCGGGGGGGGGGGGGTTCCCGATGAATGTAGGTTCAGCCAACATTTAAATTGCAAATGTAATGACTAGAGCAATCTCAAACGTCCACCGCCGCCATTTGCTGAAGAGCGACCTCCGCGGTTAAATGCTAGTTACGGTGCCGCGGACTCCTTTTAGCTATAGATTCCCTGTGAGATTACCATAGCGCATGGGAAAGACTAACACACACCAAGATGGAGGGTATTTACTCAGCCAATATGCCATTATCCGCGGGAATTTATTCTAAATTACACCGTTCAAACAAAGGATTGAGTGGGTAATATTTTATTACGGGTATCATAGCCGTGGCCTGGTGCCCTTGGGGAAAGAGTAAACAGCAGTAGAGGGGTGGCGGTGGGGCGTGAGGCCCCTGGGCACATGGTGATGAGTTGGAGGTTCACGTTAATGCGTTTCCAAAGGCACCAACATTTTTTCTTTTATGAATTCATAAAATGGAGGGCCCCCGTGGGAATTGAAGTCATAACCCAAGCAGTGTTAATAATGTTAACACTGAATGATATGTGTGTGTATAAGTGCATGTACACATGCAATTGTGTGTGTGTGTTTCTTCATATGTGCATGTACACTACACATGTGATGGCCGTGTGTGTGTGTGTGTGTGTGTGTGTGTGTGTGTGTGTGTGTGTGTGTGTGTGTGTGTGTGTGTGTGTGTGTGTGTGTGTGTGTGTGTGTGTGTGTGAAATGAAATGTTTATGAAATGGGAGAGAATAATCACATGAAAAGTAAGACTTTGACCTAGAGGGCGGCCAGAGGGGCAGTAGCTCAGGGGGGTAAGAGCGGTTGTCTGGCAACAGGAAGGTTGCTGGTTCGATCCCCGGGGCTCCGCCTCCTAGCTAATTGTCGAGGTGTCCCTGAGCACGTGACGTGTTGGTTGTTACCTTGCATGGTTGACTCCGCCGTCGGTGTATGAATGGGTGAATGTGAGGCAACGCTTTGGATAAAGGTGCTACATAAATGCAATCCATTTACCATTACCTATATCTTATATGAGAGTCGGACTTCAACAATCAGTTGCACGATAACCCATTTAAAAAAAAAACACAAGTCACTGTTATCAACATGTCTCCAGCATCAACAGTTTTGCTTACACTCTCTTGTCTCCACTTGTCATCCCCGTTTCAATACGTCGAGCTGAACGGGAAAGCACCTGTGCGTTGGAGAAATTGACGGATGGAACACGACGGGCTCATGAAAAAAAAATACCCATGTTGCAGTGCAGTGAAAGCATTTGTGGATTTTCCCACCCCCCCCAAAATACCTGAAAAAAACCAAAGGAAGGGGAAAAGAGTCGTGCTAATAGTTTATTTATTTCAAAAGATTGAAGCAGAGGCTAGATAGCGGCGACGGAGACAGATGGGTGGTTTAGCAACCCCAGGTCTTAAATAAGATAGAAGCGAATGACACATATATATTTTCCCCTTAACGAGGGACACGGCCGTGGGGCTAGCATCCATCCCTCTCGGGGAGTTCCTCTCGGTTCCTCGTTTATCCATTAATCCGTCCGACAATCCTCGGAAAAGAAGACTGCGTATCTGCGGCCAATTCTTGGGTGATCGACACTCGCTCGCTCACTCGCTCTCTCAAATACACATTCACACAAACTGCCGACTCTGGTTATTCGCGGTAACCCCTAACCCCAGATATCTTGGGAGGAGGAAACACCCTTAAGCACTAACTGGATACGATAGTCCGTTAAAAACTCCCTAATTGTCAAGGAAGAAACCTTGAGCAGGAAGGCAAAATGAGGAATCCCTCCTTAGCCATGTGTGGTTTAAGGGATCGAGGTAGCCTAACCCTTATTGACGTGTCTGCAGTGTGTGCAAGACAGTATTACTTTACATCATTATTTTAAATTCGATATTCTGATATTGTGATGTTATCCGTTGGTGTATTACGATACTGATGCGTGGATAGATTTAAATCGACAACACCCGGAGGTGTTTAACGCCATGTAACTGAATACATGGACACGATGGCGCGTGTGCGTGTGTGTGTGTGAGAGATAGTTTTCACGGAGCGCTGTCCCACTGGGGTACAGGACAGTTATTTTTCACACAGCCTACGGTATGTCAATGTGACCATGTGATATCCATGTCGTCAGAAATTATATTAATTACATCCAAATGGAGCACAGAGCAATAAGCCGGCAATGCATAGATTTGATTACCCCCCCCTTAACAATCTCCTCAGAGTTCTTTGTATCATACCTGATCCATGTGAGTTCATATCCATTTCATGTATTCACAGGTCTCGTCAGTATCAGGCAAATAGTGGAGATGTGAAAACATGCCTTCATAATTAGAAAATGGCAGGCTAAGAAAATACATTTCAGGACATTGTTCGATAGTGTGGTTTTAAAAAAAAAAACCCTGAAAAGATTGGTTATATAGGCTATTTAGCTGTTTCCTCGTAAGAGCTGAGATTGTCATTGTGGTTTTTCAGATTGTTTGTTACGCTTCTGATTGCCCGCCATTGAGCGGGAAAAAATCTGCTCATGCTAATTCTAATGCTAATGCAGTCTGCCATCAGATAACATCAGATTTGCTCTGACTGGAATGACCAACATGCAGAAATATCACAACTTTGACTGATAAGGCAACTTTTACTGGCTTACTGTTTAGTGCAAACATTGTTTGGCAAAGAAAAAAAGTCAGAAAAATAAGTACAGTTATCCAACGGGCTGGATACGGTACTGTGCGAACTCCATCCCCTCCCCAGCAGTTATTGGCCAAACAGCAAATTGAGCTGAACGTCAATCAATCATGTCTGACAATGCTGCAATCAAGTTTCACAATTATTTATGACATATTTTCTCACGAATAAAAGAACAAGACAACAATGTATAACAACCATGGAGTCGAGACCAACTCTCCAGTCAAGAAAGTGTCCCCCGAAATTGCGCTGCTACCCCTGGGTGGACGAGAAAATACACGAAAACAAAAACTGTAGTTACTTTTCATGCAACAAAAAATAAAGCATATAACGTATATAGTGTAAACAGTATATGCGTTGAATATGTCATAACAGTGCATATATTTTAAGAACATATTGGGTCCTCAACAATACAATCTGCCAGTGCAGTCGCCAGGTCAGAATTTCCTCAACCATATTTAACAGAAATCTTCTTTGAAACATCTGATCACGATCAAATACGTAGCATTAATAATTCCTCTGTCCACAATCTTGTTACAATAGCAACATATTTGCAGGGGGAATTCGACTAATTAACATTGGTTTAATTGTCCCATGACATAAATTAGCGGTTTTGAAATGTAATGAATAATTAATTCACTTGTTTGGGTAATATGAGACAATGAATAATGAATTTAAAAAAGCAAAAAATGTCATCAGAAAAATATTTTGAAACATCAAATTGCGCAAAACAGCCAATTAGACTTGGCGTGTCGCTTCACAACTACTCGATAAAAAAACACTTGGGTACGTTTCACAAATCGTCTGCAAAAGACTTTTTGGCAGATTCCCAGATTTCCTACATTAAAACAACCATGACATACAAATTGATTTCCGAATATTTTTCCCACATTTCTCATGGAACAAGCCACGAGTACTGCTAATACGAAAGAGTCTGAGATTTATTCAGAGAACAAATTGTGCCATTTTCTTCGGAAAAAGGGTCTGTCTTTTGGCTTCTATTGTGGCTCAGCCTGCTTCTTATGACCATGTCAAACTCAGAAGACATTCTGTCTGAAAATGTCAGGTCTGGTATCGGAAAAAAACCTATATATAGGCCTATATATATATATATATATATAAATGTATTTTAACGACACTTGCTTTTTTGATGCATTCGGTAGCTACTGTACTGTACAGAAGAGTCCTGCATCCGGTCAGGTAACCGCTGGTACCCGAAAAGTGATTTGTGGGTGGTAGCCTCCTATGTCTTTATTTTATTCCCGGTTCTGGGTAAGAAAAAAATGTTGGGTGTTGGATTTATGTACAGTATATGTATATATTAAAATGAAAGTTTCTCACAATTATCCTCAAAGTAATGTACGATTTTTGGCACTTTTGGCCGCAGTGTGTGAAACCATGGAGCGTTTCCATTACCAGTTCTAAACAAAATTACAGCGACCTGCTGCAGGTAACGGTATAACATTGAAGTATAAAAGTGCAGAATTATATTTGAAGATCACAATATGTTTTTCCTTTTTCTTAAATAAGTTCTATTTCACCCTCTGATCTTATCCATCATACGACTTACAGTACACTGTACTGTACGTCATCTTCCTTAACGTGTCGATAACCTCTTCATGTTTGGTCATTAACCCTCCTGAAAAAAAATGGCATACACGGACACACACACACATATTTTCACTAGCAATGCTGTTGACTAGCCTATGTGCTATATTAGCATGGATTGGTTAGCATTAAACACTAAAACAGAGTTTGTTTCCGCAGGCCATCAAGATTGTGAACTCTGACCTCACTAGGGCCCCCCCACTACCCACTACCATGCACATAACTTGGTACTATTTTTTTTTTATATCGCCCTGTTGTTGATAAGCATACTTGTTTATATGCCTTTTGCTATTTACTGCTTATTTGCCTATTAGCTTGCTGTTTATTTGACTATTTGCTCATATTTCCCATGCCAATACATTTGATTCTTTGGATATTTGTATTTGTTCTGTTGCACAGTCCACTGGGCATCGCCACATTTTCATTTTACTGCATATCCTGTATGTGTATGTGACGATTAAACTTCTTGAATCTTGAATCTTGAATTATACACATTATTATGGATGGAGCTCTCCCCGTCATTTGTTTGCGAGCAGAGTAATTAAAGTGCACTTACTGCAATAAATGTGTTCCCCTCCCCTGGAAAAAAAGCAAATGGAGGCATAGGGTGATCAAATAAGCCCTTCTGTCTATCCTGACACTGAGGAATACGATCATTTTATGCTTTACTCCCCTTTAAGTCTCTCAGCTGTAACGCGCCGTACTGCATCCAATCAAGTTTGGCCCCTGGAATCTTGTTATATATTTCCACTCCGATTCAGGTGAAGGATTTCGTTGTAATCTAATTTTAGTGGCGAAGCTATTCAATCAATGTCCCGCCACTGACCTAATCCTTCCATTGCCTTTCTTCTGCACACGAAAGCTATACAAGTGTGTGTGTATATACAAATTAGCCCGTCGCGTCTTGCTCTTAGAAACACACACACACACACACACACACACACACACACACACACACACACACACACACACACACACACACACACACACACACACACACACACACACACACACCACACACAACACACACACACACACACACACACACGTAATTATCTGTAACCAAACAATTATCTGGTGAACAGAAAGCAGTTATGGTTGTAGCATAACAAGGTCGGTTTGCTCTCTCTGCACAAAGGAGCTTGGCTTGTACTGTCTGTCTGTGTGTCTGACCATCCGTCTGTCTGTCTGCGCATGTCTCTGTCTTTTCCTGTCTGTCTGTTGGCATGTCTGTTTCGTATACCTGTGTCCATTTGTGTGTGTGATTGTGCGTGTGTGCCTGTGTCCGTGCAGACATGTGTCCGTGGACACATGCAACTTCCAGTTTTGGTCAAATTCTGGTCGTGGAGAGAGCGAGAGAGAGAGTGAGAGCGAGAGAGCGCAAAGGACAGACAAAAACCTGGAGCAAAAGATTAATAGAGACCTCAGAACAACGTCTGATAGTGGAAGTGGAATAGAGAGAGAGAGAGAGAGAGAGAGAGAGAGAGAGAGAGAGAGAGAGAGAGAGAGAGAGAGAGAGAGAGAGAGAGAGAGAGAGAGAGAGAGAGAGAGAGAGAGAGATGAGCGATGAGCGATGAGAGAACAGATCGAGAGTGACAGCGGGAAGATGGTGAAGCGTTGAGGGGGAGTGACCAGCCAAGCGCAGACCTTTAGGATCACTCAACCTTCCATAACCAACTGGAAGCCAGACATGTTCAGATACAGTATACATGCCGTGAGTGTGTGTGAGTGTATGTGTCTCGACATGCCAATGCATGACCGTCCACACATGCATGTGCACATGTCTCTCCCGTGTGCTAATGTGCACCCGGGGTTAAGTTCATGCATGCATTTGGGAGAGCAGGTTCAGATAGCTGATGTGTGTGCTGATGTGTGCGCTGATGTGTGTGCTGTGTGTGCGTGCGTGCAGGTAGGGTTGATGTATGTGCATTCATGTGTGTGTGCTGTGTGCTGCGTGCTGCGTGTGTGTGTATGTGCTGTGTGTGTTGTGTGTTGTGTGCTGCGTGCTGCGTGTGTGTGCTGTGTGTTGTGTGTGTGCGTGCGGTAGACGTGTTTGTGCCTGTGTACACACACGCCTGTGTGTTGTGTATGATGTGTTTTCGTGCCTTTGCAAGTATGTTTGGTTTGGGAGGATAGTATTGGCAATAAGCTAATAGGTTTGCAACATCAACACAGTTACCACGAAAGAGAAAAATCAAATAATCACAGAAAAGTAATTAGTCGGGAATTTGCGTTTGTTTACACGATTTATACGCAGAGAGAGTTGATGTTGCATCATCACAATTTGAGGCATGCCGCCGTACTCTCTAATATTAGAAAATAGAGGTCCTGTCCCTTTAAATAAGTGAACGACAGACCAAAGCCAAAGGTGAGAGGGCCCTAACCTGTGTTTTAAAGGACCCCTATTTTACCACCAGGTGTAAGTGTAATCAGCCTGTCCAAGTCGTTTTAGAAATTGTCATTGTGACATAATGACCTCACAAGTGGGAGTGTCCACCCAGATGTACGATGGATAGATACACCTACCAGTCGAGTATGGCTGGTAGATTTATCTCGTCATCATACATCCGTGTGTGGAGACTCCCACTTGCGATGTCGCCGAGTCGAGTCGCCGAGTCGAGTGTCGTCACATGACAATGTTGACATGTAAGCTTAATTAATGGCTCAATCGTTATCATTATGATGAACATGCGGGCCGCTTAACCTGCTTTGACTCCTATTCCAACCGGGTTCATAGGCCACAACACTTAATAAAGGCACCCTACTACCACTAGGTGTGAGCGTGATTAGCCATGACAAGCAGTGTTTCAAAATTGTCATGCGGCTAACATTGTCATTGCAACATAGCGACATCACAAGTGGGAGTGTCCACCTAGATATGAAACGCCATCCAGGCCAAAACCGGCACGTAATTAACGCTTAACAATTAACGTCGTTTTTTGTCATGTTCACACATTACTTTGCGACGTGTTTGAAACGTAGGCCGGAGAGGCGTGGTTTAGAAGAAACCAAGTGCAACTTTCAGCGGGGGACGATGTGGAAACAATCCAAGCAGCTTTGTCTAGGTAAAATAAATCACTAACTTTATAAGATAAGATAAGAACTTTATTAATCCCGAAGGAAATTCTTGTGCCAGGTTGCATAGCAATACAATAAAACAATAGAGAAATAAACAGAAAAATAAAAAATAAAATAACAGATTTACAAATGTACAGTAGCTCCTAGTAGAAGTATACAAATATAGGTGAAGTATAAAAATATAAAAATATAGGCAAGATAAGATATTAAGTCCGAAAAAACAATTACAAAAGTGTAATAAAAGGGTAATAATAATAATGTTTCGAGGAAGTATTGTACATGATATAAAGAATATTAAGAATGTTGCACATAATGCTGAAAGGTAATGAAGCACGGTAATATTGCAAGGATAATATTGAGAAGAAGTATTGCACATGACATTAGGAATATTGCACATGATGATGAGAGGAAATATTGCAAGGTAGTATTTAGAGGTAACATGATATTAATATTAATAATAATATTTGATGCTGTAATCGCTAACTCTATGTTGTAGCCATCTAATGGACAGATATGTGGTCAAGCTATTTAACGTTTGTTAAAACCACCGTCTTTTTAATCATCGTAGGTCATTAGGATATGATAAAGTGGCTGATCTGAATCACGTTAACCTGTTTTGCTTGCTGTGTTTGTTTCTAATACCTAGCTGACCACTTGTTGGGTCGCATCAATGGATTTGTCCAGGAGATTGGGGAACAACGGACAACCACCAGACAACCACCAGAGAACTGCATAATTTGGCTATAATTTGGCTTATTTTACAATTATTTGGCATTGCCGCCGTTTTTGCTTCCATCCACGGTGTGTCCTTGATGCGCTCTTCAGGAGACACGTTCCCTGTCCAAGATGTCCTGCCGCTGACCATCTGACAGGCCCGTGGATAGAGAACACAGAACCACTGTCCATTGTACACCGAAATACACTCAGTGGAGCCTTTATCTTGCACCTGTCTTGCGCTGTCGGTGCGCTGTTGTGGTCGGACTCGGTTGTAAAAATGGAATGAAATGAAATGTTAAAACGAGAGAGAATAGCCCGAGCATTTGCAATAAGCCTCCTGCATCTGGAGAAGCGGCTCCGGGGTGGATGGCACATTCTGCACAGCGACCTGCTCTCCCAGTAAGTCATTCCTCCAATGGCGTGGATATGACAATAGATGCTACAGCTGGTAGAACGGAAACAAACATTCCTCCTGATCCAGTCCACATCATTCAAACTGGACACTTCTCCACCATCAGGATGGAATTATTGAAGAAAAACTAAAAATATAACTAAGTCACCACACGAAAACCCCCACCAAAATGGAAAAACGTGGTAATATATGGTATATATGGTAAGAATGTGGTATACAGACATAATGCAGTCAATCTGACCGCTATGGCACTTGAAGGTATAACTGTTCAGAAATATTTTGTCTTTTGATTTAGAACCTCCAAACCTTGTGAAAATAAAAGTAACACATATTTAGGAAAAGTCATGGAGTGGAGGCCTCATACTCTTTATTTGAACAGAGAGATTTGCAACAGAGAAACCCAAACTACGCTTCTAGTGTTAATATGATAATTGAATGTCATAGTATAGTAACCGTTCTGATCCACACTCCAATCCAGAACAATCCAACCGCCATTAAACAACAAAAGAAGAAGCAAACACGAGAAGCTGTGCCTCGGGCTCGGCAGGTTAGAGAGGATCTAACACCCCTATTAGACACTAGAATGGAACAGTCCGTTGGCTCTGACGCGTAACACGGCTAAATTTGACGTCTTACGCGTTACGTGTCCATTTTTGTCACGTTAACACGTCGAAAAGTGACGTTAACGCGTTAATTACGTGTCGGTTTTTGCCTGGATGGCGTTCCATACCTAGACGTATGCCTCCCACTTGTGATGTCACTATGTCACGATGAACACTTTGAAAATGGCTTCTAATGGTTAATCACACTAACACCTGGTGGTATAATAGGGGCCCCTTTTCATAAATAATAGAAAGATAAAAACATAAGCAGCACGGTGCACAGCAAAACAAACGCGAGGCTTATAAAGGTCAGGAGTATTGGTCGCTTATGTACTGTATGATCTGCACACATGTTTAATGTAGTTGAGGTTGTGTTCCAGTGACAAATTTGTTAGAAACAAACTAAACCAAAGCCAAACCTAAATCATCCCCGCTGCCACTGGTTGCATCTAACACCGCATCCTACACATGTGTACTGCCTTCTGCCGTAGTATTAAGTATGCAAGCAGTAGAATAGTAGACGATGTTGCCATCTTTGCTGGTGCATTGGCGTGACTCAGGCCAGGTGAGGCTGCTTAAACCAGCCCACCAACCACACACACACTCCACAAACGCACATTCGGCCATATGATCGGGCAATCAACGCTTAATCGAGTACTGGCGGACTCGTGTTTCATTAAATTGCCTCGTTTTAAGCACTTCCATCGACAGCGTTGCAAATTCCCACAAGCAGCGGCAACGATAGTGAGGCCTTTGAGGGCCACACAATGCAAATCGTGTGACATTGCATCTGCATAGGCTGGGCTGTGTGGTATTAACCCCGTGGTGCACAAGCAAGCAACCTGACCTGGTTGTGAATCAGCTTCTTAAGCCCCCCAGCTAATTTACAGACCTTGGTCTTTATCACCCGCACCCCCCCGCCACGCACACACACAATACTCACACTTACTCTCCCCATGACAGATATACTAATTAATCATGCTTACTGCATACATTCAAAACCAATTGACAGGGAACAATGATGTGGCGACTTAAAATGTCATTCAACTCTGTCGATTTGAATCAACTTGTAATCCACCGCCCACCACCACCACTACCACCACAGCCTGTAAGGCCACTGACAAACTAAAACAACGTCAAAGAACCAGCATGGTAATGGATTGCATTTATATCTCGCTTTTATCCAAAGTGCTTCAACAGTATTGCCCACATTCACCCATGCATACACCGACGCGGTGCCAACCATGCAAGGTAACAAACCAACACGTCAGGAGCAGGTAGGGTTAGGTGGTGTCTTGCTCAGGGACACCCTCAATCGAACCAGCGACCTTCCGGTTTCCAGACAACCGCACCCACAACCACATTCTGAGCTACTGCCGCCCCCCCATCTTGTGCAAGCCTCACGTCGCCTGTGTCTTGACCAAAAACGTTGCACTCGAAACACCACCGCAAAAATTACGGTTATTGTTTCGTCTGGTTTTTTATGGAGGTGAGGGGGAAATCACATTCATGCAATATATGGGATGTCAAATATTACTTCCTGTGGTGGCGTTTATAACACAAGCGCAGGTTGTGAACACCATATTTTGGTGAGAATACTTTTTTGATACCAGATGGGAAATTACAGTGACACAGCAGCGAGTACCGGACAGTCGTAGAATATAAAGTGATAAACTGAAAATAATAGAATAATAGAAAATATGTCTATGAAGCACGGCAATGTAGATAAATGTAAACATTATTTCATTGTTGTGCAAATGTTTTGTGACTGCATTGTTTGTCATTAATCCGGTTGTCTATCTGCGGGTTGAAGCCGGGAGGAGTTTGTGTGAGAGTGTGAGTGACTGTCTACACACTATTATGCAATGTGCAATATGCAATACCAATATGCTAACATTGTGTTTGCCAGGAAACAAGGTGAGTACAAATTGTGTACACCAAGTACATTTTATTTCACACAAAGTCACCTGAATATGAAATACAAGTTTGGCTGAAGGGCTGGGTGCCCGATTTGAAATCATCAGGTAAAATATCTGAAAAAATATACTTAGAAAACATACTATAAATAATATGCAGTGTGTACAATTTAGTGGCATCCAGTGGTGAGGTCTCAGCCAACTGAATACCTCCCCTTGCCCCTACTCGCCTCCCTTTCTAATGACGGAGGAGAAGCAATGCTATGCTATGTCTGTTCCGCCTGTAAGGTGCCAGTAGGTTCTTCCAAAATGATTGTCTTCAACAGCATATGAGTAGCCGTCACGTGATAATATCCTTGATAGATTTATTAAGTGATTAGCTATCTAGTCTGTCATATATAATCGGTCATAGTTTGCGAGTAAGATGGGCACTTTAAAAACCTCTCCTCTCCCGAGCCGTTTGTCCGTTCTGGGACGACCGTTGAAACATGGCGGTGCAAAAATGGCGGGCTCCGTGGAAGAGGACCCGCTCCCTTGGTAGATATAACGGGCTCATTCACACACACCACGTTTCTTATTTATTATGCGCTCATTAAAACATACTTATGTTTTACTTCCACGAGAGGCCACCAAATTCTACACACGGCACCTTTAATACACAACTAAGGTGCGCTGGAAATCTAACACTCTTGAGCTGTAGGCCCTATTTTTCGTATGTGGCTTCATCAAACGCGAGTTCGCCAATGTCGAGTTCCGACAACTTGGCCCCGTGTTGATGAAGCTGGACTTTGTTGTTGTTGTTGTTGTGTTGCTTGCCTTCACCTCTTGTGCACAGTGCGCTGTCTCTTGTATGTCGCTTGAGTTCAACACACACAGCTACAGGTCACTCTCGGGTGGCGGCGATGTGACAAGCATCAACTGAGACAGCTGCCCCCCCCCTGCGCCCCATACCACCGATTTGAATATCTTTGTGGCAGAGTGCGCTCGGAAAGCGGTGAATATGGGATGCGGTGAACGCTTTGAATGTGTGTGTGTGTGTTGTGACAAACACAGGATGGTGTTGATAATGTGTCATCTGCACTTTGGCAAATCTCCCCCAGAATAAGGCTGCACCTCCTGTAGCTGAATGTACCAGGGAAGTATGCATCCAAGTACATGTTACGATTCAGTGAACATATCACTTGTATTCCCAGAGTCACAGTGATATACATTTGTTTGCGAGTACAGGAAATATTTGTAGATCATGAAAAACTCCATTTGTCAAGCATGTGTGTAATGAATGCTAAAATAGACTAAAACACCAATGATCTGGAATGGGACTTCAGTGACACAGGTGTAGACCACACAAGTTGTAAAAGTAGTATATTTAATAGATACCTGGGGGTTCTCTTTAAAACAAACAAATCATGTGCAGTGTTTTAGTGTTCATATGGTGTGCAGTGTTCATATGGTGTGCAGTGTTTTAGTGTTCATATCGTGTGCAGTGTTTTAGTGTTCATATCGTGTGCAGTGTTTTAGTGTTCATATGGTGTGCAGTGTTCATATGGTGTGCAGTGTTTTAGTGTTCATATGGTGTGCAGTGTTTTAGTGTTCATATGGTGTGCAGTGTTTTAGTGTTCATATGGTGTGCAGTGTTCATATCGTGTGCAGTGTTTTAGTGTTCATATGGTGTGCAGTGTTTTAGTGTTCATATCGTGTGCAGTGTTCATATCGTGTGCAGTGTTTGTGTTCATATCGTGTGCAGTGTTTTTAGTGTTCATATGGTGTGCAGTGCTGTTTTTAGTGTTCATATGGTGTGCAGTGCTGTTTGTGTTCATATGGTGTGCAGTGCTGTTTGTGTTCATATGGTGTGCAGTGCTGTTTTTAGTGTTCATATCGTGTGCAGTGTTCATATCGTGTGCAGTGTTTTAGTGTTCATATGGTGTGCAGTGTTTTAGTGTTCATATGGTGTGCAGTGTTTTAGTGTTCATATGGTGTGCAGTGTTTTAGTGTTCATATGGTGTGCGGTGTTTTAGTGTTCATATGGTGTGCAGTGTTTTAGTGTTCATATGGTGTGCAGTGTTTTAGTGTTCATATGGTGTGCAGTGTTTTAGTGTTCATATGGTGTGCAGTGTTTTAGTGTTCATATCGTGTGCAGTGTTCATATCGTGTGCAGTGTTTTAGTGTTCATATGGTGTGCAGTGCTGTTTTTAGTGTTCATATCGTGTGCAGTGTTCATTGTGCAGTGTTTTAGTGTTCATATCGTGTGCAGTGTTTTAGTGTTCATATGGTGTGCAGTGTTTTAGTGTTCATATGGTGTGCAGTGCTGTTTGTGTTCATATGGTGTGCAGTGTTTTAGTGTTCATATCGTGTGCAGTGCTGTTTTTAGTGTCCGGATTTTATCTAGTTAACTATTTATAGTCGCGACTTTGTATACTTATTTTATTCCACACATGGTACCATGATTTGTTTGTTTTAAAGAGAACCCCCAGGATC
>PIJE02002448.1:56274-59034 GCA_002895965.2 Coryphaenoides rupestris | reverse complement strand
GTGTATGTGGTCTTTTACGACATATGTACTCCATGTGTTACTCTCCACTGTGTGTGTGCTTGTGTATGTGCTTGTGTGTGTGTGTGTGTGTGTGTGTGTGTGTGTGTGTGTGTGTGTGCGTGTGTGTGTGTGTGTGTGTGTGTGTAGACTGATTGAAAGAGATTTCTGGCACGCCACATCTTCATCAAAATGACAATGCTATTACATACAATGTAATGACATTGACAATGACATAGTTTCCCGAAACAAACATAACATCCCCTTGCCGTCCGGTCTGCTCAGCCACCCACCCACACCTCTCTCTCTCTAACGCTGAATAGATTATTGAATTCCCTCAGACACACAAAGACACACCAAAATCTCTCTCTTTCTCTTTCTCTCTCTCTCTCTCTCTCTCTCTCTCTCCCCCTCTCTCTCTCTCTCTCTCACAGACATACAAGCCCCCTCTATATCTCTTTCTCTCTCTCTCTCTCTGGCCATCACACTCTCTTCCGTCTCCTCTGCTTTCCCGGGGGAAAAGGCTAATCTGTGTGTGTGTGTGAAATCTAAGACTGGAGAGAGACGGGCTCCGGCCCAGAATAAAAACACCGAGCTCATCAGTCAGTCACTCAGGATGGACTCAGGTTCGGCCCGGCCAGTCACACACACGCACACACACAAGCACTCACACACACACAGACACACACACACAAGCACACACACAAGCACTCACACGCATGCATCCAAAAACACACACACACACACACACACACACACACACACACACACACACACGCACACACACACACACACACACACACACACACACACACACACATACGCAGACACGCACACACGCACACACACACACACGCACACACACACAGATGCAAGCACACACAAGTACACACACAGACGCAAACACACACACACACACGCACACACACGCACACACACACACACATGTGCATGAGTTGATGCCAATTTCCACAGCTCCAAAACAAACTATCCAAGGTGAAAGCAGCGCCTCACGTTGCTCTGCTGAGAGCAATAAAGACATTACAAACTGCGCTGATCATGGGAGCTGTTTGGATGAACCTGCAGACCAGCCAGCAGCATATCGACTTCTACGTAAAAAAAAATGAATTCAGAAGAATCTCTCAATGTGCCCAATGGTAGTATGGAACGCTGGATAAAAACGAAAAACGAGGCCTTGAGGGTAGGGAGAAAGGGGGAGCGTGGGGTTGATGGGGGAGACGCAGGAGGAAGGAAGGAAGGAAGGAAGGAAACTCTCTTTCTCTGGGTTCCTCCACCTCCTCTGCCATGGCTTCCTGGGCGTTTCATCGCCTCCTCCTCCTCCTCCTCCTCCTTCTTGGCCAGCCCGTCGCCATTTAAGCCGGGCCACCACCACCACCACCACCACCACCGCGCTGTGATCCACCTGCCAAGACCCTGACCACCCTGCCAATGAGCCACGGCAGCCTGGCCACAAGTAAGGAGCACCGGGCTGAACCAAAAGAAACCCGGAGCTCAGAATGAGGCCACAGAACCACCGCCGCCACGCAGGGTCGGGTTGGCCTGACTCGCTGTCGGTCCTGATGGAATCACACAGACTCCTGTGGCACACACACACACACACACACACACACACACACACACACACACGCACACACGCGCACACACACACACACACGCACACACACACACGCACACACACACACACGCACACACACACACACACACACACACACACACACACACACACACACAGTTAAGTATCATACACACACATATACACACACGCACACACACATTGAAGTGATTAAAGCCATGAGGTTTACATATCACAGCCGTGCACTATCCGGTGTATTCCATTTGGCCCACTGCGGAGCCGTCTGTTGTAGACACGCGCGAAAAAATCAAACAAGAAGAACGAGACGAGGCTGTCGAACTAGAGAAAGAGAAAAACACCGACAAACATGATCACTGAAGCAAAAGAAGTAGAAAGAAGTCAACAACTACGAATGCTAAACCGCAGATAAAAGTGACGGCTAAATATAAAAAACACTGCAAAAACATGATCAATTAAGCAAAAAGTAGTACAAAAAATAAAGAGTAATTTCGGGTAGAGGCGGTCAAAACAACAACAGTTTTCTATGAACGCTAGACCGCAGATAAAAGTGACGGCTAAATATGAATAATAATAATAATAATAATAACATCGGAAGAAGAACATTCCCCTCGCTTTTTTTATCCACGCTAATGCTGCTTTAATTTCGAGGTAACGTGATCTTTTTTCATCAACCTCTCCACTATTAGCCTCTTAATTATGCTCGGTGAAGCGCCAGCACTTGAAAATGATCATACAAAAAAAAAAAAAGGATTTTGAATTTACTTTGGGGAGCATCCAATAAGTAGAGATATTATTCTCACAGCAACATACAGTCGCACGGTGCTGGATTGAACAGGGGGTGGGGTGGGGGGTCAGGGGGGTCGGGGGGGCGGGGTTCGACTGAGACGCGGGGATGGCGGGAATGGGATGATTCCCCCGTCGACACGGCAGCACATCAATAAGTCATGCCGGCGCCCCCGAAGTTAGCGTGTAGAAAGTGAAACCGATACGAAGGGTAATTGCCTTGTTCTTCGCTTTAACCCAATAAAAAACATTCCCGCCCAATTCTCTTGCGTGTGAAAAATATCGCAAGCGGCACATGTGTACATCATTCATGAAAGGCCGCGGAGAACTGAATAAGAATATAAATATATATATTCGAAACAGGC
>PIJE02002448.1:43774-53774 GCA_002895965.2 Coryphaenoides rupestris | reverse complement strand
CTCGTGGCTCACACTCCAGCGTGAACCAGAATGATATGGAGGTAAAGCGACAGAAGCAGAGAGAGCAAGAGATAGGTAGAGAGGGAGAGAATGAGAGAGAGAGAGAGAGAGAGAGAGAGAGAGAGAGAGAGAACGGGAAGGGGTGAGAGAAGGGCCAACGTCCATATTTCATTAAGGCAAATTAGAGGTTAAAGCAGAAAAGTGGAGGTACTGCTTGTAAAGAAGGCCAGGAGAGGGCGCGGTGGAGGCGTGTGTGTGTGTGTGTGTGTGTGTGTGTGTGTGTGCGCGTGTGTGTGTGTGTGTGTTGGGCGGTGATGGTGGTAATGAAGGAGATGATGAGGTGGTTTGCCGGCCAGACACCAGTGATCAGTGATCAGTGATTTGGCCAGCAAGTTAGGGGGGAGTTAGGCTGTGGGTGAGGTGTGTGTGTGTGTGTGTGGCGGTGGTTGTGTTGATGTGGTGTGGTGTGGTGTGGTGTGGTGTGGTGGAGGAGGGGGTGGATGTTTGTTAGGGGGAAGAGGAGGTGATGGAGGTTAGTCCACTTGAGTACGAAGCGTGAGCGCGGGACTTGTGTTCAATGTTGTCCAAACAATGACGGACACAAAACTCCTGAAATATCACGAAATAGCTCAAGGTTTCACGGTAAGCGCTGCAGTGATGCTGTTGATAAAACGAGAAGAAGAAGAAGAAATCAAACACCGGAAAAATACAAAATACAACAGCAACAACTCTTATGACTTATGACTTAAGAGCTATTGTCACGTATTCACACAAACACACACCGGCCACGGAGCCCCGGAGCAGTCACTGTTCTCAGGACTATTCCCGTCCAATGAACTGCGATCAAATCCTCATCTCTCAGCTCACCGTGCGGTGACCGCCTGACACTCGGCCGCACGGGTCGGACACCCGCCGCCGCATCACCTCCGAGGCCCCCGCGTCAGCTGATAATGAGAGCCACGTACCTGCGCTATTGATTTCTCTGTGATGGAACGTGTGTGTGTGTGTGTGTGTGCGAGTGGTGTGTGTGTGTGTGTGTGTGTGTGTTGTGTGTGTGCGTGTGTGTATGTGTGTGACCTGTAATGGGGCTTTTTGTTGGTTCCACCTCATTACAGAGGGGCTGCCGTGGCCCCCGGCCCCTTTCCAACTACTGGAAGACTGAGAGAGGGAGAGAACGAGAGAGAGAGAGAGAGAGAGAGAGAGAGAGAGAAGAGAACGAGAGAGAATGAGAGAGAGAGAGAGAGAGAGATGAGAGAGAGCAAGAGAGAGGGAGAAAACAAGAGAATGAGAGAGAGAGAGAGAGAGAGAGAGAGGGGGTGAGAGAGGGAGAGAGAGAGAGAAGGAGAGAGAGAGGGGGGAGGAGAGAGAGAGACAGAGAGGGAGCAAGCGAGGGAGTGAGAGAGAGGGAGAGAAAGAGTGAGCGAAAGAGTGAGTGAGGGAGAGGGGGGAGAGAGAGAGAGAGAGAGAGAGAGAAGCGAGAGGGAGCAGGAGAGACAGAGAGAGAGGGATGTAAAGACAGTAAATGAGGCAGGGAAGAATACAGAGAAGACAGAAGAGAGAGAGAGAAAAAGAATGAAAGAAAGAAAGAAACGAAGAACAAGAAAATGAAAGAAAGAAAATAAAAAAGCAACAAGCAAAGGATAAGGAAGAGTTGAAGCTGATCTCCTCTCTGATCTATATCTACTGTATATCTTAACAAGGTCACGGTTGTTACAAGCAGTGCAATCTCATACACACACGCACACACAGGCATGTGCACACACTGTCACACACACACGCTCACGCACATACATACATGTGCGCACACACGCACACACACACACACACAACACACACACACACGCATGCCCAGTCACTGAGATATGGCTCTGCCGATAACGACAACTATTAAAGATGAAAGCAATTAAACTAGGGGAGACCTCTTGCCCGCCATTATACCATGCTAAAGATCCTGAGTGAATCATTACGTGCCTGCCGTGCACGTGAGTGTGTGTGTGTGTGTGTGTGTGTGTGTGTGTGTGTGTGTGTGTGTGTGTGTGTGTGTGTGTGTGTGTGTCACACACACGCGCTGTGCCTGTAAGAATGTACGCACACATACAGAACATGCCCTGAGCCCGGCATGTTCATGTTCTACATATGCTTGCGTCTGCATAAATGCCCCCCACATCCTCCCCCACCCCCCGCCTCCACCTACCACCACCACCTCCACCTACCACCACCTCCACCTAACCATCATTTAAACCGCTAAGAAGAAGCGGAAAATACCAAATAAATCGGCAAAAAGCGACTCTGTTCCCGGCGCCTTGACAGTGAAATTAAAACTCAAGTGTTGTGACAAGACCAATTATAGATCACAATACACTTGAAGGGCCCAGTGCACACTAGCGGCCCCCTTTTGTACTCTGCGTCTCCTTGTGCTATTTACACCCGATGCCGACAACGCCGCCAACACTGTCGCCGCCAACACTGACGCCGCCACATGTCACATGTCACGTGTCACATGTCACGTGCGCAGATTAACAATACACGTGTGCGTGAAAGGCCGTGGGGTTTTTATTTTTCGTGCGCATGTTGTTTCATTTCATGTGCGCCTCATTGCGTACATGAAGACTATGATGTCTGATTATGAAAGCCGAGTGGTAGAGAGAGCGACAGAGAGAGAGAGAGAGAGAGGGAGAGATGGGGAGAGAGGGACTGAGAGAGAGAGAGAGAGAGGGAGAGAGAGAGAGAGGAACAGAGAGAGAGAGATAGAGAGGAACAGAGAGAGAGAGATGGAGAGAGAGAGAGAGAGCGAGAGAGAGAGACAGAGACAGAGAAAGAGAAAGAGGGAGCGAGACGTGGTTGTTCCCATTTATGTTCAACAGGAGGAGATGGAGGACTAGGAGGAACGAGGGAGAGAAGAGGAGGAGGAGGAGGAGGAAGGGGAGCGATGGGAGAGGAGAAGGATATAAAAAAAACACACACACACACACACACACACACACACACACACACACACACACACACACATACACTCACATCGTAAGATGAAACGATGAAAGATGAAAATACTCGGGGAGATAGAAGCCTGCCTGAGAACACGTGTCCCAATAGAAGGTGATGGTGTAGTGCTTAAATGACGACACAAAGGAAGAAATGTAAGGGTGGGGGGGCGAGGATGAAAGCGGCTGGGCTGAAAATTGGACTAGCACAGAGAAGAAGAAGAAGAAGAAGAAGAAGAAGAAGAAGAAGAGCTGATAACATATACAGACTGCCCTCGGGTGTCTAGGGGTGCCTAGAGCGCTCTCTGCTGGCGGAACGGCAGCACACCAACACAAACACAGCCGGTACTTCCATCTCTCCCTCTTGTGCTCTCTTTGTTTCTGTCTCTCTCTCTCTCTCTCTCTCTCTCTCTCTCTCTCTCTCTCTCTCTCTCTCTCTATCTCTTTCTCTCTCTGTATTTCCCTCCCAAGCTCCCACTCGCCCTCCTCTTTTTCTCCGTCACCCCATCAATTTCCTTTCCGCAATCCGGACAACAAAGTATTTTATAAAAATAAACTCTCCCCTCCGTCTCTCTCCCTCTCTCTCCATCATCGTCCCATTCCCGGATAAGATAACAGGACACGGTGCAGCCCTGAGTGAGATCATTGTGATCTCGATGCGAACAAATCCCCTTTCGACTCCAGGCAGGTAAATGCAATTCTAGTTTAAATCAATAGCTCAGCACGGGGGTGGTCCAAGTGGGCTTGGAAGAGAAACACAATTCCTCTTCTTCGACTGACATTATTTAAAGGCTGATCTGCAGGGAGGCTGTGGGTTGGCTCTGTCACTGTGTACTCTAATGATTCATTATGACTATTATAGGTCTATATAACTGATGTCAGAGAAGGAGGGTTTTTACAGGAATGCACACATCATGGCAAATAAGCAATATTACTAAATAATAATAATAATAATAACAATAATAATATCAATAATAATCATAAAAGAAATCATAAAAATAGTCATAATTATGTCAATATTAACAATCATCATCATCATCATCATCATAATAACAGCAACAATAACCATCAGAA
Organism: Coryphaenoides rupestris; assembly: GCA_002895965.2. Lineage (NCBI taxonomy): Eukaryota > Metazoa > Chordata > Actinopteri > Gadiformes > Macrouridae > Coryphaenoides > Coryphaenoides rupestris. The sequence continues at coordinate 49,719 of PIJE02002448.1, read as the reverse complement.
TCATCCTCATCATAATCATCATTATCATCATAACCATCATGCTCATAATCATCGTCATAATAAAAGAAATTCCCAAGGTTAAAGCAATACATATTCAATTTGAAATGTTGAACATCATGACTTTCAACATATTGGTATTAAAAAGAATAATATGTTTTGGTCTTTTGTTATTTCAGAGACGTCAAATAGACTGCAGTAACTGGGGTGTCATTCTGTGTGTTGAGTGAGTCATCCGCACAATAAAGAGAAAACACACACACACACACACACCCACACAACAATGATCAACCCCGTCAAAAAATCACTTTGATTTGCTTTAGGATCCCCTTGGAATACAGATGCACGCACACCACGCGCGCACACACACACACACACACACACGCACACACACGCACGCACACACACACACACACACACACACACACACACACACACACACACACACACACACACTGGTGCACTGTGCTTCATAATGTGTCCAATTAAGCCAATAGGATGCCAATTGAAGAGTAAGGCCTGTACAAGCACACACACGCACACACACGCACACACACACACACACACAAGGTAGAGAGGGGGGGGGGGGATATGCCTCGAATGCATTTCAATCAACAGGAGTTTCCTAGACTTCAGTTGATTTCGTCATTCATGCTCATTAGTATGAATATTTAATCAACAGTGTGCCTTGCCTTGGCTCACACACACACACACACACACCCACGCACACGCAGACACGTACTCTCCTTCATCTTCTACCTCTACCCCCCCTCCCCTAGTCACCGCCTGCATGGGGGTCGTGGCATTGCATCCATTCACTGTATTATATTATTATTATATCATACACACATCTCACTGTTAACTCACTGTCACTACAGTCTTTCAGCCCTGGAGCTTGTTGGGACCCCCCCCCCCCACCGAGAACAGTCCTTGGCCCCCAGTATAGTGCGCATACAGCGAGGAGTGTGTGTGTGTGTGTGTGTGTGTGTGTGTGTGTGTGTGTGTGTGTGTGTGTGTGTGTGTGTTTATATTATAGCCTCTATGCTCTTGAAGTGAAGTTGAGTGAAAAGAGCAGGATTATGGGCCGCGGGCGTTGTTGGTGTGTGCGTGTGTGTGTGTGTGTGTGTGTGTGTGTGTGTGTGTGTGTGTGTGTGTTATGGGGTGGGGGGGGGAATCCAACAACGGGCCACATCAACACGACTGCTCCGGAGGCAAGAAAAGGGAAATTGTTCACTTAATTGACAGAAAATCATCTCGCCTCGACCATAAAACTCCATGCATCCCTCGTCTTTTACAACACTATATGGTTGTTTTTTTCCTCTGTGTGTGTGTGTGTGTGTGTGTGTGTGCGTGTGCGTGTGTGTGTCAAGCCCCCCCCCCCCCCCACCAATCAACCCGTCCCAGTCAGGACAGTTGGTATATTATTGCAGGGAGAGTTAATGTTTAATTGTCTAATTTCAGGCCCCCCCCCCGTTCAGCGTCGATCTTAACACAATAACCCGAGAGCGGCGCGGTGTGACAAATCCAGTGTAATTGCTGCCTCTCATTTCGCGACAGACTGGGACTCCTCCACACACACCAGCATCCACCAGAAGAGTGGATCCATCCATCCAATCCATCCATCCATCCATCCGTGATGAAGATTTAAACATCATCACGGATCATGTTCGATCACGGGAATGTCATTTAATTCATCATATAATCAACACGAGTCACGTCAAACATAACAAGACATAACAAATATGACAGAGCAGCTCCATGAACTATGATCCTGAGATCCTCAACAAAAGTGAGAAGGTCCTCGGAGCCGTCGAGCCGTCGCCACAACGCGCGGTGTTACGACTTATATATTATATTATATATTATATATTATATTATATATTATATTATATATTATATTATATAGGCTGTGCATACCATAGATATTTATACATATTTATATTCCATCAAATCAAGATGAGAGATTAGAAAAACGTGACAGTGGCAGTTTTCTCACTCTCTGAGCTTTTCCTGTACGCATCTGATTCATAGACGATGATGATGATGATGATGATGCCGAGCAACTACTGGACTCACCTTCATTGTCGGGGTAAGTCCGCAACGCTTCGCTGTGCGCCACCGCCAGCAACAGGAAAAAGGATTTAGAATAGATCCAGTGGAAGAAGTGGAGGTTAGTCACTGGCGGCGCTGGTTGTGCTGGTTGTGATGGTGGTGGTGGTTGAGGTGGTCGTTGGGGTCGGGGTTGGGGTTGGCGTTGGGGTCGGGGTTGGGGTGCCATCTTTCAGGCTGCGCCGCGGCGTCGCTGCATCCCTGACTGTTGTCTCGTGTCCGCGTGGAGTTGTTTGTGGCGGCGGTGCGCGCGAGGAGGAGTGAGCGAGGAGGAGCGCGAGGAGGAGTGAGCGAGTGTGTGTGTGTGTGTGTGTGTGTGTGTGTGTGAGTGAGTGAGTGAGTGAGGAGCGCGAGGAGTGAGTGAGGAGCGCGAGGAGCGAGTGAGGAGCGCGAGGAGGAGGAGGAGGAGGCGGGAAGGAGGGTCCAGCGCGAGCCACGCAAGTCCTGCCAATCACTGGGGTGGTACTGGGAGCGACTATTTTATATTACTTACGTTGTCAAAACATGTTGGGAGATAAAAAAAATAATAAGGAATATAAATCGTGTACGTGTGAGTAAGTGTTCATCTTATTTGGTGTCAATATGGACATTATGGACAACGGGTGGCGCGCAAATACCTAGCGTAGTGACGTGCGCACCTCGAACTCAACCGTCATTAATTGCAACTAATTACCAAACGGGTATCTCGATTCCGACGCATTCGATAGCCAACTACTTACTTATTAAGGCGGGATTATTTTTGCAATGATTAACAACCGATATTATTAACACAAAACGGGGGGCGCTTCCAGAAATGCTCCGACGACCCCATCGTTCCCAGTAGGTACCTCCAGGGGTACACGTACGCCCCCATTTGAGGAAACACCGTTATAAGCTGTAATAGAGGTTAACTGCCGACACGAGCTGATGGACGCATTAGGATCCTCGTGATTGGTTGAGGATGGTTTAAACCGGGAATGTCGAAAACATCTAAACAGGTACAGTACATCATGCACGCCAAACCAATTCCGTTTTAGCATTATTTTGATGTCACCTGACGAGCCTTTCGATTCGAACGAACACAGGGTCGAATCAGAACTTATCTTTAGACAAATGACGAGCTTCACGCCAAGCGAATTTCAGTTGAAAAGTACGTAAGCAAACGCCACACAAACCCACAGGTCTGTGACTCGCCGGGCTAATTGGTAAAATCGTTAAAAATCTCAAATAGCCGCGGCGCAGCTGTGCGACGCGCTTAGCTCGCCGGCCAACAACAACGTCAGAGAAGCGCCATTGCCCGTAATTGAAAAAGGGTGAGAGACGCGTGGCTCGGAGCGATGCCAACCACCTCATTACCAGTTGCCACCGGTCCCTGGCTGGCAGTGACCTCAGAATAGACACGGGGAAGGATCACTTCTCTAATTCCTCGGAAAAAAAACGAGTCACAAATAAAAAAAAACACTGGGCTGTGTCAATTATTTTTTATGGGAGGCAGGGGCACGTTGCAATTACTGGATCAGTGTCAACACAGCCTGGCCTCCTCCGTCTGACTTCGCCCCAGTAGTGGAGCGGGTATAGCCGCGCTAAAGGCTAGCTCCACCAGCACCACCGCCACCACCACCACCACCACCACCACCACCGCCGTCTTGTCTTCACTCACTCACTCCATACAATCTGCCGCTTTATGGAGATGTACTCAGTCAACCGGCATTAGGCTGCGCTCTTAAACGCTGCCTCCATAGCATTATTTATGCATGTACGTTTCGGCCTGTGTGTGTGCGTGTGTGTGTGTGTGTGTGTGTGTGTGTGTGTGTGTGTGTGTGTGTGTGTGTGTGTGTGTGTGTGTGTGTGTGTGTGTTTGGTTGACGTGCTTTCTGTGTGTGTGTGTGTGTGTTGTGTGTTGTGTGTTGTGTGTGTGTGTGTGTGGCGTGTGTGTGTGTGGTGTGTTTGTGTGTGGGCTGTGTGTGTGTGTGTGTGTGTGTGTCGTGCTTTCTGTGTGTGTGTGTGTGTGTGTGTGTGTGTGTATGTGTGTGTGCCGTTGGCGTGCTTTCTGTGTGTGGCTTCAGTGTGTGTATGTGTGTAATCGGCACACGTATGTGTGTGTGTGTGTGTGTGTGTGTCTGTGTGCGTTTGAGCGCGAGTGTGACTATTAGTATGTTTCCAGCAGCTCCTCTTTAAACATGAATAAGTAATGAGTGCAGTGTGTCATTTGACATATGTGTGTGAAACGGCGAGTCTGCAAGGTCAACCTTTCAATCTCCCTCTTCCTTTACCGACTGACGTTTAGGGAAAACGCTTCCTAGTGGCCCTTGCTTCCCCGCTCACTCAACCATTCCCCTGTGTGTGTGTGTGTGAGAGAGAGAGAGAGAGAGAGAGAGAGAGAGAGAGAGAGAGATAGAGAGAGAGAGAGCTGTGTGTGTGTGTGTGTGTGTGTGTGTGTGTGTGTGAGAGAGAGAGAGAGAGAGTGTGTGTGTGTGTGTGTGTGTGTGTGAGAGAGAGAAAGAGACAGAGAGGTAATGCGTTTGTGTGTGTGTGAGTGTGTAGTTGTTTGTGTGCGTGTGTGTGTGTGGAAGCGTGGAAATGTGTGCACATCTGTATTTACTTTGGACACCCCGCGTTGCGCTGGCTCGCCTCCGTAGCCGCGCCTGCGGATGATCTGACCCCAAGGTCAAGGTGAACGCATTAACAAAAGACATTTCAACAACTGTCGGATAGCACCACAAACTGTTACCGTCACCATTACATAGGCCTACACTGTGTGTGTGTGTGTGTGTGTGTGTGTGTGTGTAACAGGGACTATAATGGTTCAATTACACATATGTGCCTCTCAGCCACCTACAGTATATGCCTGCACATCACCAGTGTTCCTAATATTTTATTTGTGGTAGAATCCACATTCTTATTTTTGTTTAAACCTTTAAATTAATAAAGCATGCAAAGTATTTTATCATAACATGAACAACGTACAGAAATGCGTGGTGGAGCAGGACCTGGGGTCTGGGGGGTGTGGTCGGTAGATGTGATTGGTCAGGGACCACCGTTAGGTGTGGGGTGGGGGGGTCCGGTAGCTGTGATGGGTCAGGGACACCACCGTTAGGGGTGGGGTGTGGTCGGTAGATGTGATTGGTCAGGGACCACCGTTAGGTGTGGGGTGGGGGGGTCCGGTAGCTGTGATGGGTCAGGGACACCACCGTTAGGGGTGGGGTGGGGGTGGGGGCGGTCCGGTAGCTGTGATGGGTCAGGGACACCACCGTTAGGGGTGGGGTGGTGGGGGGCGGTCCGGTAGCTGTGATGGGTCAGGGACACCACCGTTAGGGGTGGGGTGGTGGGATGGGAGGGGGGTCGGTAGCTGTGATGGGTCAGGGACACCGCCGTTAGGGGTGGGGGGGTAGGAGAGGAGGGCGGGACGGGCGGAGTTAGCGGTATGTCCTCCTCCTCCAGCCAGCCGACACACTAGCCGCAGCCGTTGCCGCCGGTGATTTATCGGAAGTTCGTGACCACAATTATATTTACCTCGGCTATCGGCGCTCTATCACGCCGCTGTCCCAAGCGACGCTCTCTGCGGGGCCGTAAAGCTGTCGCACGCACCCTGATTTGTGGAGCTATTCTCTTCCCGATGTGCGATATGCATATGTGTATGTGTATGCATATACGTGTGTCTGTGTCTGTGTGTGTGCGTATCTGTGCGTGTGTCTGTCTGTGTGTGTGTGTGTGTGTGTGTGTCTGCATGCATACATATCCGTGTGTGTGTGCCCATCTCTGCGTGTGTCTGCGTCTTTGCGTGTGTGTGTCTGTGTGTGTGTATGTCTGTGTGTCTGTGTGTGTGCGTCTGTGTGTGCGCCTGTGTGTGTGTGTGTGTG